>SJJU01004677.1:0-16837 GCA_012932125.1 Conopomorpha cramerella
ATTGTTAGGAATTAATTAGGTTAAGTCAAGGACTACTGGAACACATCGGCTTTTTTAAATGGCTTATCATTATTTTCATGTAGTTTACCCCAAGTTTAACACACAGTGAACGGCCATAGCTGTAATAACAATAATAAATATATTATGTCTATTTTACTGTCCCGTCAATGTGTTAACCATACCTAGGTTCTTTCTGGGTTCCGGTTTCCATTTCCTCGGTCTAGGTTTCCATGTACAATTTGTGAATGTAAGATTTTAATTTAGGGTTTCGGGTAGATAAACTATATAGTCTATTCATTATCTCTGGAAAAATTATGTCAACAACAAATTAGCGGTTTTCAAAGTTTTTGAACTGTCAATTTACTCTACCTACCTATATAATTATCATTAAGATTGAGAATAGTTAGCTGTTTTAACATAAACTTTCTGAATATGTTACAATTTCTTTCCATTGCAGGTCTCAGGAGATAATGTCAGTGACTAATTTGACATTGGGAAAACAAGACTTCTCTTAAAAGTACATTATAGTCTTCCAAAATGAATTATTGTACCTATCTATGAATATCAGAATGTCCACTTGAATTTAGTTAAGATGTAGTTAACTTCCTGTACCATTTAATTAATGATATAAAAATATCGCTGACAAACTATGTACCTAAATAGTTAAATTTATTATTATATAAATATTTGCACTATACATTTTAACCATAATTATACGAAGAATAAACTATGTACATGTCACAATATATATATTACCTTTTGATTTACACACATCCAAAGTCTAGTCAGATGAACACAATTTTTTTTTTTGTAATGTCATATTGTTTGTTAATGTGTACTGATTTGTCTGAAATATTATTATTTTTATTAATATTGATACTTACTTGTGCGAACATATCTATCTAACCATTTATACAAAGGTAAATTAAAAATATTTGCAATACTGGAGGTCACTCGGCCCGAATAACATCTGTACCTCATCCAAAAGGAACCCCTTAGAAACTTACCTATCAGTCAACTGCCACTTTTTATACTTATTGACATGGGTTTCCTTGGGGAAAATTATTTGGTATGGGCTGAGTTACTTTCTCGATATTTTTAATGTATTATACTACAGTAAACTGGGCTGATTTGCAACATAGGGGAGAATGAAAATAATCAATTGCTTTAATTTACCCCAAGATGCAAAACACCCCTGTTTACTGTAACTACTAAGGTTCTATGTACCTATTATGTAATAAAATCATAGCAAAGAGTGTGTAAGTACACATTAATGCATTCCAAAGGGAACTGTATAATATATTTTGGTACTCTTAAGGACATGAAGCATTCACTTCTGGCTCATTTTTAAATAGTTCCGTTATCCATATTTTCCAGGTGGTAGTCTGTTTTAATAAAATGCTGGAAGTGTTCGGTTCCCTTGCAGTCCTTAACTGTACATGGATAGTGCATTAGATTTTTAGACCTTTGTACTTGAATCCCATAACACCTATTGTGTAAATAGTTAACTGTAAATACTTACAATGTAAGTACCTCCAACTTGTTTTCCTAGAATACCTAGATAGGTATGGGTGGGTACATTATTAAAATTATTTTCTCTTGAGAAACTTGTGTTTTATTCCTTCTATCCTTATCTTGTATACCAAACCCTCTTGAACTACCCCTGACCCATTTAAAAAATAAATATGCAGGGCATTTGCAAATTGTAAGGTCCTCATGTATTGTACTTCCAGTAGTTCTGTGGAGTTTCTTCCAGGAGTATAGCCATAATGCTTATCAACCACAAGCATCATGGCGGTATATGCCACATCTATAATATTAAAACGGAATACTTTTGCAATGTTGGAGCGGAACTATTACTCCAGGTCCTTAAGAATCAAATTAGTTGCTTAGCATCCTTTGCAATCTTCTTCATGATCTAATACAAAAGATTCAGGGGTCAACTGAGCACACAAAATTTGAGCCTGCAGGCTAAATGAAATGCAAGAAAAGAATTGGGTATTAAATTTAACACAAGTTTTCTTTGTGGTCAACTCGGCCCACAAGTGAACTAAGTATGCTGTCAACACCAAGAGAAGGCGTTTGACCACCATTGTCAAAAGATACTCTAGGCTCAGAACTAGGAAAAAGGAATCTATACAATTCACATTCTTTAGTCTCTTAACCCTATAACAGGCAGAAGGTTTGAAATTCATTGATTTTAGACTGCAGGCTCAAATTTTGTGTGCTCAGTTGACCTAATAGGTTCAAAATTAAGTGGAATCTGTATTCCCTCTGCTAAGTAAAAGGATGAAAGGAATTAATTTAGCCCACTGTATGAGTAAGTTGACAAGCATTATGGCAGTATGCCACATCTATAATATAAACATTAAATGCTGTAACAGCTGGGCCAATCTCTTTTTGAACAATTAGTCCAATCTTTTGAGAGAAAATTGCACAAATGTTCATAGTTAAGGCAAGATAGCAAAAGTGTTATGCTTATAAGCGTTAAGTAAAAACATACATACACTTCACGCCTGTTTCCCAGAGAGGTAGGCAGAGACTACAGATCTCCATTTGTCACGGTCCTGAAATACCCCTTTTGCTTCATCGACTTTCATACATGACTTTCAGTTTCCAGTACTTTTCACGCCACCTTCAGCCAGGACATCACCAATCTGGTCTGTATATGTCCTTCTGGGGCGACCTCTACTCACCAGGCCCATTACAACACCCATATAAATCTCTTTCACCAATCGACTTTCATCCATTCTCTCAATATGCCATAACCACAAGTTTTAAGTATAAATGCAGTAGGAAAAAGGAATAATAGTACCTAACTAAGAATATCAGCAAATAAAAGAAGTTGTGACACAAAACACATAATTATTGTGCAACTGCGATTAGCAGTTTATGTAGGGTATATCATACCTCTCTTATGATTTTTTTTGGAATGTGTTGTTGGCTCTGTTAAGCGACTGATAGGTTAGTGACCAAAACATTTAAATGTATCATATAACTTACAACCAATGCTAGATAAATAATTGAATAAAAAATCATAGACCAAAATAAAATACTTCATATGTACATTTATTTATGGTAAAATTACAGATGTAATAGAGAAATAAAAATGTAGGTACCTAACCTAGTGTACTATTGATCCAAGTGGTTCTGCTTTGATGTTGCCAAGGTCCAATCTGCTATCAATAGATTCATCTATTTGTCCAACTATAGCCACATTGTCCCCTCGTATTATGTGAAGCCCTAGGACTACTTGCGCCACGCCGGTTGATGAGGAGAACACTCTTTCGTGAGATTCATCCAGAATAATGTTTATAGTTTGGTCGAAACCCTTCAATGTGCCGATGAAATTCCGTCCATCAGAAGTTATCACAGACACTGTTTGGTTAACGTAGTTTTCCAACCCTGAAGCCATCGTCGTGTATTATTATTTAATACTAATTATTGGTTATTGACTGGCAAACAAATTACTGTAAAATGATGCCGAAATGCTGTAAACAACAGTACACAACAGTCGATTTTGAGTGATTGATTGATTGAAATAATTATAAGAAGTAATTGATTGAGAATGAAATTAACCGGTTACCGTGCTTGGTCCTAAGGAAAATGCTCCGGGGAAAATGGGGAAAACATACAACGCCATTTTATATCGTTTGGTGTCGCTATGAACCCTCCGAGCGGAGATTCTGAAAAATGGTAAATTGTGCCGTTCTGGGTTGTAAAAAGCGATCGCTTACAGCTAACTACAAAGAACACGGTATTTCCTATCACGCGTAAGTATTCCTACGACGTATTTTTCTTTTGCTGAGTAATAATAATCTTAAGCCGATGCTAGAAAACGACAGGAAAATATCGTGGTACGAGGATAACCCGGGGCTAATCAGGTTTAGAGGCGCTGCGCTGAGCTCTCACTTTAATGAATGAATGAAATAAATAAATAATGTAGTGATGTGCCCCAAAAAGGGATTATAACTTTATCGAAAGTAAAATTTTAGTTATTTGGTACCTACTTTTGTTTTTTTCGTGCAAATATTTATGTGTAAAATAAGAATTGTTAGAATCACACAGTCATTGTCTGAGAGTGCGGTACCTAAATAGGTAGAATAGGTAAATTCAAATTATAAAGGTTGTATTGGACAGGTTTCTTTTTGTTTTCGAAGTGACATCCGAGCCTGTTTTCCACCGCAAGCGCAGCGAGCCTGTTGATGTCTGCGTTTACGCATACAATACGTTTCCACCAATAAAGAGTCGAGCGGAATTGACAGAGTACAAATGAGCTCGGTCATTTCTAGTAAGCGAAGAAGCCGGTATTCCACCGCAAACCAACCACTGTATGTTTATATAATATAATTCTCTCGGTAAAATATCTTGACATCTATCAAAGTTACCCTTATAGGTAGGTTAGCTAAATAACTACTTACGACATAGCTCGAAGCAAATATTTTAAAACCTATAGGTAACTACTTAATACATTTTGTGACATAGGTATCTACATAATATCATCCCACATTTTCCTCAGATTTCCAAAAGATTTCTGTCTAAGAAAAAAATGGGCTACATTTTGTGGGCTCAAATATTGTGGTCAAAATAGTGCCTGGATGCCAACACGCACCAGTGTCGTATGTTCAGAACATTTTGCAACTGAAAGTTTTGAACAACTACCGAACGGTCGAAGGAAATTGTTTCCGGATGCAATACCAACTATTGCAAATTGCCCTTGTAAGGTATGTGTAGGTATATTTTACCTACTTAAATAATTTTATGGGCTAAAACCACTTCCTATCTTATAATTAATAATGCAAATAGCGAATGAACAAAATATTAATGTTTTGATGTATTGTGGCAGGTAGGTACCTATTACCGTGCAGAATTTATTGACTCTTTGTATTAATTGACACAAAATATTTAGCATGTGCCTCTGCCTACCCCTCTTTGGGATTAAAGGCGTGAAGTGTATTTTATAAATATTGCGAAATGCATTGTAGTAAGGTGCCTACCTACCTGGTTACGTTATTCTACTAGTTATAGCTGATTAAACTTTGTTGTGTTTTAATTTTCAGGCGGAATTTGTAGCGAATTTACCAAAGCCTTCTCCACTTGCCACTAGTACTTTCACTTCTACAATAGCAAGTGTACCCACAGTTTCTCAACCTGAGGATCCAAATATCAGCTTAAGTGATCTTAATGTAAGTTTCAAAAGCAAGTTTATGAGTTATCATTTTTTATTGTCGTTGTTTCTTATATTGTCATTTACATCAGCGATCCCACAGTGCCTGAAGACAAAAGTCTTCAATCAGTGTGTCCTACCTGTAATGACATACGGAGCTGAGACGTGGACACTGACGGCACGGCTGGCCCACACAAGTTCAAAGTCGCACAGCATGCTATGGAAAAGGCTATGCTCGGCGTTTCTCTGAAGGATCGAATCAGAAATGAAGTGATCCGACAGAGAACCAATGTCATCGGCATAGCTCATCGTTTTAGCAAGCTGAAGTGGCAGTGGGCCGGTCATATTAGCCGTAGAACTGATGACCGTTGGGGCAAACGAGTTCTCGAGTGGAGACCGCGTCTTCGACACTTCTTTACTTCGGGATACGTACTTACCTTAATACCTACGTACGTACGAACGTGATAATTCCTCTGTCTACAAGACTCCAGCTGTGTATTTTTCGTCTATTAGTTATGTAGAGTTTGAAAGTTTATACTTATCTGAAAATATTATTTTTAAGTATTTGTCCATGCATTGTTTCGCTTCCATATTAAATTCATCAAGCTATGTGATATTGTACAAAATCAGGATGATTTTAAGTATATACCTACGTACTTTTTTGTTGGTTTCAGGACCTTCTTGCTTTCGATTCTGTGGAATTAATGCAACCACAGCCGGCGCCGCCGATGACATACGTAAATGAACTGGTGAGTCAGTGCTTAATTATGTTACTTCTGGAAAGGTACATAATGTTACATATTATTATATCAATGTTGTGCAGAGGTACCTGAGGTATATGATTTAAATAAAATTAATGTCTCATTTTAGATTATTCCTGAAAACATTATAAATCCTGAATTGGCAGCACAACCACTAACGTATATAATTCAAATGGTAAGTACATGCTACCTTTTAAATATGTAAATAATGTATACCTATTGGCTAGCTAATATGTCCTAATTATGTAATACACTGGGGAAAAGTCTTACAACAATTAACTAATTTACTGCCAGTAAATCAATTCAATTAATTAAATTTGGTAAATTACCTTTTTTGTTTCAGGGAAATTATGACGGCAATGTCAGTTTCGAAACTGTAGAACAGCCATCATTCATTGAAAACGCTATGGTATGTTTATTTTTTATGAGATATTATACAACTTAGCAGACGAGCGCCTAGTTTCTACTGGCAGAAATTCCCTGGTTGTTGCTAGTTTGAGGCCATCCTTGAACACTGTCCACCACTGGGTGGTGGACGGGTGACTAGGCCTTCCTCAACCTTCATTAAAGTCACGTTTTAAAACCTGTAACCACTTGTGCAAAGTCTGTATAGTAGGTTGATAATGCTAAGTTCTATCTTCGACGGGCCTATTCGTATAGTGGTCAGCATGTCTGCCTCAATTCCGTAAGGTGATTGCAATGCGAGAAAAGGGAAAAAAAATGTTTCATCTCCATATAAAAAAACTGGTTTTTCCTCGGGAGATGACATTTTGTATGAGGATTGAAAAACATTTTTTCATGTCTCCGTAGTAAAAGTTGTTCATATTGACCAGCCCAACAACGTTACTAAGAGCATTGAGCTTTGCTCAGAGTCCTTTTACCCTCTGTATAAGGAAGTCCCATTATCTGATTTCCATAACATAAGTGCTTTAGCTACTTAACATCTGATGAAGGCAATGTGTGTGTTATAGTATAATATTTGTTTTGTTTATTTACTACCTAACGTATCTAATGAAGCAAATAAACAATTCTTACAGCGCTGTTATACAAAGCATCACATAGACAGAACCTAGATTATTCACTTTTGTTTATAATTGTTTTAGTTGTTACAAGAAAATAATACGACTACTGTTCCCACTAAGGAGGTATCATCACAACGGGAAAATTCTACTATTGAAATTGTAAGTACCTGTATAGTAAGTAGGTACGGTACGTTATTTACCTACCCAATATGTATATGTAATAATTATGATGGGCAATATACCATAAAGTTTATCTGACATTCAGTCATTACTGTCATTATTCTCAAACTTTGTTTGGAAAGTATAACAATACAGGACAAAAATCTGTCAGAAAAACGTTAGATATTCCCCATTATTTCTGTCACTGATATGGTATGTTTGTTTGGCTATCATTAATGACACAAGTATGGACAATATAATAAATATATTTGTGAAATAGGCGAAAATTCCCCATTTAGCAACTAGGGTGCCGCTCCGCTCATCGTCATAACTACCTAATAATTAACCTACCTACTTACTTACCTACATTATAAAATTGTCCTACAGTAGATTTTTAGGTAATTTATCTCTCAGTTTTACAGGGTCTGTGTATTAAAGTGTACCTACTACCTACTATCACTTATTGAAATAATGTTGTTACAGGCGGAGTCTGAAAGGAATCGAAGATTACTTGCACAATTAAAATATAAAAACATGAAAATACACAGATTAGAGTCGAGGGTTCGACACCTGCAAAAACAGATAGACGCTCTTAAAAATGGCAAAGAAGCTTCTACCAATAAATAATTCGTTATGACGACCCGAATGGTCTAGTGGTCAGGGCACCTAAACCTAGGGCAACGGCTACGGGCTCGATTCCCACCTCCGTTATAATGTTTAGTGATGAGCAGAGGAATTTTTGTTGTGTGCGTTTGGGTCTGACAGGGTCAGGAGACAGTGTGTTGTCCCAACATATTTATTTAATATTTATAGTTAATAAGGAAAGTAATTTAATGGGATTATCAGTTCCCAGTCTCCTAATATTTCCAATAATTTTCCAAACAATACGCAACGCAACGCTTACGGTAAAGGACAACATCGTGATCAAAGTCGTACAGGGGGCCAAGTCTGCTACACTCTCATATACCTATAGTTACTTTGCTCTGGCATCGTAGCGGCAAATGATTTGCATCGCTGTTTTACTACGAACGACCAGTGAAATCGGCGATGCACCTCGTTACACTACGATGCAACTACCAGGTGTAGGAGACTTAGGCCCAAGGTGTGTGAACCGTATAACGGCGATGGGCTCACCCCCTGTCACGTTGGGTTAAATACGCGTAAAAAAGATATCTAATAACCCCTTAATAATCACTTGCTAATAACAAAAATTAAACGTGAAATATTACGTAAAGTGAAACTCGTAAAACACACTTTTGTACTTTTCTAATGCTTGACGTGTGCAAACAACAAAACAGTGCGTTTTGTTACACAGTAAAGGTAGCTAAGGTTAACTTTTGATATTTTAATAAGATATTTTAGTTAGCCTACTGAGTCTGATTTCAGATCGAATAAATGCCCTCGGGACGAATAAAATTTTCGATCTTTTCATATAAAATGAGGAATCAACTGATCGTAATTCTATGGGGAGATCGCGTAGCACCTACTGAAATGGACTCTCAGGCTCTGAAGAAACAGTAAACTTTAGCTTAAGAGTATTTTCGAGTCACCCCGTACCTACTCCTACCTACCAGCCTTCCTTCCCCTACGTAATCATGAATGAAAAACTACCTACTTAGTTGATAAGTTTAAGTGTACCTACCTTATATACCTACGATTAAATACAGTTAATGTGATGATCTATTTTATTTTGTATGTATGTACCTTCCTATCACCTAATAATATTATAACACACTTAGTTTAGTATATCAGAAGTTACGTATAACAAGAAATATGCGAGGTAATAATAAAAATACACGATGCGGTTACATGTACGTGTAGGTATATTGTAACGTTGTAATGTCTTGTAATGGGGAATTTTCATTGTCATTTTTCTGACAGACTTTCCAAACAAAGTTTGACAGTAATCTCCGCCCGAAAATCTGTCAGAAAAAGGTCAAAGAAATTTCCTCATTTCTGTTTGGAGTGCTTTACTAAAAGGGGGCAACATCAGTGTATTAGGAACTTTTGTACACGTCTCTAACGACGATGATGACGCGGATCGGTGTTATCGGAGATTAAATAAAAATATTCAGTTTTCAACTCTATGAAGCGTACATACACGTTCAAAAGTTGTCACAAGAAGGAAAAGTGCCTAAAACTACATTATAGCAACCCTACGTACACAATAGATGTTGCTTTTCGCTTGATCAAGGCTTCCCTAAGCTCTTCTATAGTAAATTAAATTACGTATAATCTACTTATCTAAGTATACGGAGTACATTTAAACAATACAAATAAGTTATACAATTAAACAGTGGGACCGAGGTCCGACCCCGATTTGTCTTGCGAGAAAACCCAAAAAGGCACGAAATATTTGCCTAACACCTCTCAATTTTCTACGTCGCGAGAGACTAAAAGCCAAACGTGCATAACCGACAATAATGCACCGTCATCACATCGAACAACACAACACAACTATTGACTTCTCAGATGACACCGAGTATCATTACCAAGCTCAGATATCGACTGGCTTGAGAACATGGATGGTGCACCTAATGATTAAAGTAAAGGAAACGAGTGCAAACATCGAGATAGATATGGGTAACGTGTTTCGGATATATCACAATATTATTATCAGATTTTGGTTACACCTTCTGTCATTAGTGTCATATTTTGTATAATAGGGTGTGACATTTCATTGGACAGAATCATTGGCAATTTTCCGATTATGTTTTGTTTTCCTAGTTCCGACTGCGGCTTCCTTCCAATAAGAAAATTCTCATTTTTTATTATTTTTAAGGTACACAAACAGGTGGAATGCTCTCATGATCCACCAAGTTCAGGTAAACTCAATACTACCTATTATACCTACTCATTGTAAACACTGCTTTATATTTTGTCTTTTTTATCCCTGTCTTAGTAATACCAGCCTTATTCCTTTTGGTTTAGGTAGAAGATTTGTCAAAGCGATAACCTTTCTTAGAAGATGCAGTACAAAAGCGAAAAACTTTTTTAGTTCGTTCCTGCTAACGTCTATTGGATGGCTCTTATGTTCAGAATCTTTTCAAATTTCAGAAAAATATTGCCAATAATTGACGTTTAATCTGTCAGATTGATGAAGTGAATGGCCTGGTGGCCTGAATGTTTTGAATTCTTCGTAAAATATTAAATAAAATATACTTATACACACTTTTATAATGTCCAATAACATTGTTCAATATGTGCTCTTGCGGAGTGATTTACTGAAAGATTTCGGCTGGTCTATTGGGGCATTGGTTGCCCAAGCCTGTCATGCCTCAACAGCTGTGATGCACGTTTATAAAGAAGACGAATGTACAAGAAAATACTTAGACGATTTAGACAATATGCACAAAGTAATTTTAGAGGTAAGAGGTAATCTCTTCAGCTAACAATGTTCTACAACACTTTTAGACACTCTGAAATGTTGAAAAGTTTAGTTGTCTCTCATCTTATTCTTATTCTTCAGTTTACACTTTCTGAATGGATACCTACTGCAAAATGTTTATATTTCAAAGTTCTCGAAGTAGGCTACCCTTAAATGTGTTTCTAATGTCTATACTCACTTACTAGTGATATCAAGAATTTTCTACAGTTACAAACTCACATTGATTTACAAAAGTTAGTAACTAACTACCTACCTATTTGCTAATTATAATTGAAATTTTAGGTTCCAAATGAAGATGCTTTAAGAAAGGTGTCCGAAAAGATGAAAGAAAACTCTATAGAACACAAACTATGGATTGAACAGCCAGAAAATATTCCAACATGTATAGCAATCAAACCTTATCCAAAGGAAGAAGTAAAAAAGTATGTTAATAAATTTAAACTTTATAAAGCAACTCTGTCGGATTATAAAGTGTAAAATAACATAATATTATCAAGTGAAACTAAATAATTTAATAAACTATTTATGTATGTTTTAACCATTTATTCACTTTTGTGATATTCTCAATTACAATAATTTCCTACTAGGTATTTTGTACAACAGCTCTGCTATGAAAACTAATAGTGAAATTAACATTCCCAATAGATAGAAAAAATACAATCCTTCAACATCTTTCATCATTAAAGGTTCAGAGGAATTTACCTCATGCAAAACATATTTTAAGGAATTATTGTGGGTGAGCTCATGAAAATGTTGAATGTATAAACCACTGCAAATATAAATACTTTGAAGGTATCTGATTCTTTCAATATCGGGGTGACCTTTTCTCATATAGCTGGTCATGTAGATTTGATGATTTTCATTGAGTATGTGAAACTTAGATGTCCCATCCTTGTCTTTAAAAGCATATTGATAGTATAAGTAATATACCTCGGTAACTACGGTATACCTTTTGCCGCCTTCAGCAACCTTTTCGAGACATTCATAGCGATCCTCACAAATTATTGACTTCTCAACTACACCATAGTTGTAGATAAATACTTTACTGACCTTTAAATAGTTATATGTCACTTTGTGCAAATACAAGTGATAATCCATTTTCGCTACTTCCTCTACAGTTTCAATTTGCGGATAATTTTGTGGTGTTGTAAATACACTTGTTAAGTTGCTCTGATAGAAACAGCTAATGGACCATGTGAAAATCGTCCAAAACACTATGACTAGTCGTCGGGCATCATTTCTACCAACCTTATGTGTTGATCCAACGAAATAGCCAAATACAGCCAGAAGTACCATTGAAACATCCTTATTATTTCCAAAAACTTTTACGACAAAGGAAATAGACCAAGTTATGATTGTACATAAAAATATCAATGACCAAACAGTTGAACTGAATGTGTAAAACATGGCCTTCCATTTTTCCACGATTCCAGATTTGGGCAAAAACACTAGGAATCTATCAGGTGAGTGGGGATATATGAAGTCGAAAGGTCCAATTCGATTCCTGGAGAGAATTATTCCTCCAACCATAACATCAACTGTTCCTTTTTCCAACATCTTCATAACACCATTGACTGTGTAATTAGTATTGGGTGTACCTATGACGACAGTGTTTGAAGAATGTATCAGTGTAAAATTATAGATGTTTAAATCCCCTACAGTTCTGTAGAATGCTTCGTCACAACCCATACTACCGCTGTTGCTCTCTTCATTGTTGAAGTTGTATGGTACCAATGGATTTAGGAATATCTTTAGAAAACATCCTGAGTAAGGCACTTCGTTTCTTCTATGTGAACGGAGAGTTTTAATGTTGAGAAGTTTTCTGTTTTTCAAGATATCTTCCGTGGTAGCTGTTGGACAAGGCATTTTTTCCAGTCCGTCATTGTTGAAAGTACACTGATCAGATTTCTTGAAATTGTATGTCACTATGTAAGGAACATTTTCTTCAGCTTTTATAACAATTACGTCGAAAACGAAATGACTGTGTAACTTTTTGAAAACATCTGTTATATCACTTTCTTTGATTCTATTTGCCAATATGAGAAACGGAGCTCTGGGGTTCCAGTAAAAATCTTTTCTCAGGTTTTCAATATCGGAACTGAACAGTTCGTATTCTTCAGCTTCTAATAAATACACTTCATTTGTAACACCAATGTCAATTGACAAATACTCTCGAATTATCACGTTGTACTTGTATGTTTCTGAGAGTGCCTTAAGAAGATAGTTTTTAAGGTTTAATGTGGTTATTTTTGAACTGGTGGTATTTAAAATATTCAGTACACAGTTTCGCTGTTCCTCTTCGTATTGTTCGTTATTTAGATCGAACGATTCACAGGCTATTAGATCTTCCATCACTATTAGAAAATACATACATAAGGTGGTAATAGTTTTTGCCTTAAACATTGTTGTCGTGGACGAAGACCGACCTGAAGTTCTCCGTTCAGTTATTTCTTCACACTATTTTATTTCCTCTCTTTTCCTTTTCCTTTGGATACGTTGTGCTATCTCCGAACGATACGTACAATACTTACCAAACTTTATTACGTAATATCTACCAAGACCGTAAGCTTGAAGCAGCTACCCCACTTATTATTTTATCAGCGAAATCATAAATCAAACGTGCAATGGGAGTAGATAATAATGTAGTCAACTAGGTACTTACCTAATTATTATTTACTTCACTTTACACCCTTCACGGCACGGGTGTACATCTTTACCCGTGGTCACATCATAATAGGTGGGTATACGTGCAGGGTAAATAGCCCGTATTTACTTAGAGCGTAAGTAAAAACAAATAGAACGTAAGTAGATGTAAGTGTGGCAGGTTTGTGTAGTTACATTATAAAACTACCAAAGTCATTAAACTAATTGACTGCTGAACAGTTAAGAACTAGGTACACGAGGTTAACATATTAGACTTATTTTCAATACATAAAATATTTTCATTGACTTTGACAGTCTAAAATCTACTGTGTATAGAAGGGATCAATGGTCTTACAATACCTATTTGTTGGGCTCGTCAATACGTACAACGTTTACTAAGGCCAGAATGAGGGCAAATGAAACACACATTTTGCATCTCCATATAAAATGACATTTTTTGCATTGAGATGACATTTTGTATGGGGGTGGAATTTAGTAGGTAGGTACTCTACAACTCTACTATTTGTGCCAGGATCCAAAAAGCCTTCCAGGACAGGCTAGACGACAGAGCTAGACCTGGTTTCAACCACATTTCAGGAAGGAAATGGGGAGCAGGTCGTCAGATTCCTCCTGCCTCCTACCTAGTTTAGCCTACGGACTATTAGTCTCCTTAGACGCCTCGTAGCCCTGTCGACACACAGGGTTACGCAGATGACCTAGTAATAACGGTGAGAGGCTTCTGCTAAAGCACAATTTCAAGCCATCGACAAACCTGTGGACAAACTATGCAGCATTCAAACTGCCTGTCTCATGGCAACAGGGGGTACGTCCACGACTCCGGGGCGAGGTGGCGATCACAATAGGTTTTGCAGATTAGAGATATAGATTTTTTGGTCGCAGTGATATTGGGCACAACAGGGCCCTGCAGAGCCACACAACAAAAAAAAATCAGTCTCCTCATCTTGTCAGTGTGTCGTAAGATTAGGTTACCTAGACCTACCCACACCCAATGTAGGTACACAAAGAACTATTACCTATATGACGTAATGCCTATCACCCAGAGGGGTAAGGCAGAGACAATCGATGACCGATAACCACTTGCTACATTTGCTTGCTTTGTGTATCGCCGCGTGAGTGAGACATGTCGGACATAGATACCGTTTTGGGCATTACCTGGATAACTTCTAATAAAGACGTTTGTAATCACAAGAAACTGACCTTTTATCTACTATATACTAGAATCTTGGCGACCTAAACTCTTCCCACCTTAATTGGCTACGTGTATGGCGGGTGCAAGTGGGCACTCATAGAATAGGCACTTAGGGCACTATTAGATTCCCGCTGTTGCACTACATCCTGCTCGCTTTGTGACGAACGACAGCATTTTGCATCACGTGCTATTTGGCTCTCCTCATTCGGTATCTAATTTCTCAACGCAGTTGCCTCTTATTTATGACATGTGAGAAGTTTCTATGTGTAGTGTGGTTTCCTTTTACTCAATACTTTCTTTACTATGAAACTCGAGAATTTTTTTTATAAATAGAAGGTTTGGCTCAACGACTACTAGGTGCCAGAACGTAGAAAAGATATTGTATTAAAAAAAATAATGTCATTTTTCATCAAAATGTCAATTTACACACGTAAGACTGACACTTTGATAATAAATTTGTGATGGCTGACGGTGACGGAATTTTCAGAAAATAATAAAGTTGTACTGAATATTCGTGGTCAAAATCTACTAGAATTGCAGAAAAATAAAGGCGAAATTTCTGCGACAGTTAAGATTATTTCACAGTAAGTGCCTAGTAAGCAACAAGAATATAGAATCTTCTAATTTATCTTTTTCCTTGTGTACCTACATTTTGAGGATACACAAGTAAATACAATGTTAGCATTAGCATTTTTAGCTCACTTTTGCCTTTTGTTCAGTGTTTTATTATTTGTCCTACATTACTTTGTTATTATATTAAAAGAACATAACTTAAGTTGTGCATTCATTATCATCTAGCAAGGAAGATTAAAATTCCTATGACTCAGCAGGCTGCATCAAGGCAAATTAAGTTTGTATTCTCCCTTTTTTACCCGTGTTTGTTTTGTTTCAGTTTTCGATATGGCATCCTCAAATACGTTGCAAAAAGCTATTGATTTGGTCACAAAAGCAACAGAAGAAGATAAAAATAAGAATTATGAAGAAGCATTGAGATTGTATGAACATGGAGTGGAGTACTTTCTGCATGCTGTGAAATATGAAGCTCAAGGGGAAAGAGCTAAAGAGAGTATTAGGGCTAAATGTCTTCAGTATTTAGACAGAGCTGAAAAGCTAAAGGAATATCTCAAGAAAGACAAAAAGAAGAAGCCTGTTAAAGATGGAGAGTCAAATTCTAAAAGTGATAGCAAGAAAAGTGACAGTGATAGTGACTCAGAAAACCCAGACAAGAAGAAACTTCAGGGCCATTTAGAAGGAGCCATTGTTGTAGAGAAGCCACAGGTTAAATGGAGTGATGTAGCTGGTTTGGAAGGAGCTAAAGAAGCATTGAAAGAAGCTGTTATCCTTCCAATTAAGTTTCCACATCTCTTCACAGGCAAAAGAATACCTTGGAAGGGTATTCTTCTGTTTGGACCTCCTGGTACTGGTAAATCTTATCTGGCTAAGGCTGTAGCAACTGAAGCTAATAATTCTACGTTCTTCTCCGTGTCCTCATCAGATTTGGTTTCAAAGTGGCTGGGAGAATCAGAGAAGCTAGTTAAAACTTTGTTTGAACTTGCTCGCCAACACAAGCCCAGCATCATATTCATTGATGAAATTGATTCCCTGTGTTCCTCTCGCTCAGATAATGAATCAGAGTCTGCCAGGAGGATCAAGACAGAGTTTCTGGTACAAATGCAGGGTGTGGGCAATGACATGGATGCTATACTGGTGTTGGGTGCCACCAACATCCCTTGGGTACTTGATGCTGCTATTCGAAGAAGATTTGAGAAACGCATTTACATAGCTCTGCCTGAAGAACATGCAAGATTGGATATGTTTAAATTGCATCTTGGTAATACCAGACATGTACTTACAGAGCAGGATATAAAAGTATTAGCTACCAAAACAGATGGTTATTCTGGTGCTGACATCAGTATTGTTGTCCGAGATGCTCTGATGCAGCCAGTACGAAAGGTGCAGTCTGCAACCCACTTCAAGAAAGTGTCAGGACCCAGTCCCAATGACCCTAATGTTACAATGAATGATCTGTTGACCCCATGTTCACCTGGAGAGCCTGGAGCAATGGAGATGACTTGGATGGACGTTCCAGGCGATAAGTTGGCTGAACCACCAGTCACAATGTCTGACATGTTGCGCTCATTGGCAACATCTAAACCAACCGTGAATGACGATGACATGGTCAAGTTAAAGAAGTTTATGGAAGATTTTGGACAAGAAGGGTAAATGAAGAATCAAGCAAATGATGAATTTAAAGATTACCTACACCATATTGAATGTTTTTCAGTATCAACATCAAAGTGTAAAATGTTTATTTTTGTAATATTACTGTAGGCGACTTTGTAAATTGTGTCCTTATAATGTACCACTAAATATTATGTGTACCTAGAGTTTGGCTTCAGATGTTATGTAGGTAGTTAAATTACATATTCGTCGCAAATATTTACACAATGTGTACATCACACCAATTCTCCAGATGAATAGAAAAAT
>SJJU01004678.1:0-20887 GCA_012932125.1 Conopomorpha cramerella
GGGGTATGTCAGGATCGTGACAAATGGAGATCTGTAGTCTCTGCCTACCCCTCTGGGAGACAGGCGTGAAGTGTATGTATGTATGTATGTATCTAAATATATAAAAGGAAAAGCTGATTGACTGACTAACATATCAACGCGCAGCCCAGCAAATTTGATACGAAAGTAGCTTAGGTAACGTAGGCGTGCACTAAGAAAGGGATTCCAGAAATTCCCACGGGAACGGGTATTGACGGGAAAATACTTTTGTAGAAAAAATCTAAACCGCTCAATTTAGACGCTTGAAATTTGGGATGCAGGTACTAATAAAAATACGCGAATGAAATCGCGGGGCGTCCACTAGTCGCCTATATTCGGACTTTTGAAATTAATTCTTTAAAAGTGTTTGTAATGTCTTGCATAAAACGAGGGGTAATGTAGTTTTAAGATTTTAAATGCAGTTTTTAGTGTTCAGTCGACGTAATTGGCAGAGTTACAAACCTCTCTGTGCCAGGTGATTCTTTTGATATGGGGAAAAAATATTTAATATGGACACCTGAGTGCCGCGGGATGAGGTTACATTGGTATTTTACCGATTAAATCACCATGGCCTTCTGTGGTAGGTACCTAAAGTAAGTAACTCAAAATGTAATATTTTTTATATAACCTGGGTTGTTGGTAAAAGGACTCAAGAATATAATTTAAAAAAATCTTCAACCAAAACGAAAATAATCCGCCGTAAAACATCTTTGTCTACACAAGAATCCGATGTATGCATATATGTTTGAGAGAGACAAAAAAAAAACTGAAAACACCGTAATTAAATTTAGAAATGTCAAATGTTCGCCATTTAAAAGGACACAACTAATGCCATTTTGGATTTTTCTGAGAAGTTGTTTGAGCCACATTTATTTTGTGGAAAAAAGAACCTTAGGCACGCGTTTCGTTGATGATATGGTATTATTTTTGTGTAAATGTACGTTTTAAAAGAGTTACCAACTTAGTCCAGGACTGCAGTCAGTTCCCACGGCATCTGCCTATTCCATAATTTTTTTAAGGATTTCATTAATCCTCTTTTGTACAGTAATTATAACAACAAAAGTGAAACGTAGCAACTCATCCATCACCCACACAAATCAAATACGTTTCCGACACAGAAAACACACAGTCATAGAAAACTCCAAACCGGCCAATTATCGTATATATTTTGACGGGCTATTATTAACCCGAGGTTGTGTCTAACAAGTGAACTTTTGAATCACTTATTGCACCCACTCTTTATAATCATAATAATGATATAAGCCGTTAGTTTCTCGGTTGGAACAGTTAAAAACAAATACGGCGAAAAGGCCCGTTACACTTTATCTAGGGTTAAACTCAATAGGGTTAACAACTAATGCGATATTGGCTATTGTGGCCGTACTAGTGCAACACTACGGTGTCTGATAGCTTTGTGGACGTGACCCGCGACCTCGCCGATTTAGCTACTTGGCGGTCCTTTCATCAAGTCAGTAATTTTTGAAATTACCGTATTGGCGTAGTCACAACACAAGTCAATTGTATAGGGCGCTGTTGGGGTTCAACGTTCACTATGAACCATCTTTTCATAAAACCGCGAAACAAGCGAAGATCAAACTAACCACGAATCTGTTTACGTCACGATTACGCGTTTGCACCGTGTCGCTTTTTAATGTAGATCTTGTTTCGCTAGTTGTTTTGTACTGGCAAAGAGTTCAGGTTGCGGTGGTCGAAATGTGGCGCTGACCAATAGGAGAGGTCCTCCGAAGTAGGTTCCCTTGTCCGCAGGCAGTTGACTTGTGTGCATTCAAAACAGTAATTCCAGATTAGGGGGTTTTGTCGATCCTCTATCATTGCATCGGTTGTATATATATCATATAATTTCTAAGTAGCGGAACGTTGTATGAATCTTCTCATTCAGTAGGAATTTCGATCTATCTACTCATCTTGGACTCGACCTTTGACCGAATGTGCCACGGTTACAACAGGTAAAGTTTCTTTTACATCGATAGTTTCTAACTGTAGTCATAAAATGATGCGTGTTGAGTAGAAAATTGGTTTAATTGTATATTTTTTATTTATTGATAGAGCGTCTGTGGTCCAGTTGCTCGGATACTTGACTAGGAACCGGTAGGTCGCGGGATCGAGTCCGGCTACTGGACGTGTACCAATGGCACTTTTTTGCAGAGCCTATGTACGCAACGCAACGCTCGTACGGTGATGAAACCCGCACACCATAAGGTGTGAACCCTATAACGGCGATAAATACCCTTGGTGTACTGTGGGCATTTGATTAACAAGTGCCTATGCCTACCCCGTTTTGGGATTAAAAGGCGTGAAGTGTGAAAATGGATAAATGGGTAATTTTCCTGCTGTTTCATTACCATGAGAAGCTTTATAATGCTACAGCTTACACACAATTTTGATCACTAAAACATTCTTCATTGCATCTTCGATTCTGATTTTGCACTCAGTAATAATTTGCAAACATTGCACATTATGTACTAACTATAAAAATACTATACGTAGATAATTAGTGACCGTTTTGTAATTACGACAACATATTAAAACAAATAAGCGAATAAAATACCAAAACAATTTTTACCCAACACAACAGTTACTCAAATTGAAATAAGCGAGGCATCGCCACGACTAAAATCCATAACTCAGTCCGGGCATTATTCAAAAGCATTCTATCCTATTTCAATAATATTTCCATGTATAATGATCCCGATCCACTCAGGCGCAGTTTAACCCTGCGGTAAGGCTCGTGATGTCGCGTTGACCCCGAGCACTATTTGCCCATCATAATCGCGGTTTCAATTTACGGTGGCGATTTTATCCGTTTGATTCATGCGCCTGAGCACACTGGGCATTGTTGATGTTGCGCGAGATTTGCGAGCGGCGGCGGCGGCGGTGGGAATGTAGCCAATGCGGCGGCGTCCGCGCAACTTCTTCGCTCGTATGCACTCACATGTTACACCATCTATCTATCTATTTAAAGCTTTATTTTTAGTTCAAACTAGGTGTCTCAGCAAACATTTGTTTTGCCATAGAAAGTTGCCTTTGTACCCCCTGTATTGAAAGAAATACATATACACGTTTTTTTTTCACCTTTTAAACCTTCCCTGGACTTCTACATGTGATTCAAGACCAAAATCAGCTCAATCGGCCCAGCCGTCCTCGAGTTTTAGCCAGATTAACGAACGGCGATTCATTATTCGTACAGCCAAAGATTCCTAGACTTCCAGGTGGCTTTGATCTTCCAATGTGCATCGAAAGGTTTGATACCGGCTCCCGTACGGGTCAAAATGATGCGATGCCAACGTACTGCGGTAGTTTAACTGTTAATACTTACTATTACGAAGTTAATAATATTATTTTCATACTTTTAACTCCTTGTATAAATGCACCTCGAGTAATTGTCTTAGACTCGTTGCTGGGCTCGCCAATATGAACAACTTCTACAATGGCGTTAATGTGGGGAAATTAAGAAAAAATTCAATCACCATACGAGATGTCAGCTCCCCGAGGTAAAAAAATGCCTATGTTGTATGGAGATGAAAAAAAAATTATGCATTTCACGTATTGTCGCCATAGTAAAAGTTTTTCATTTTGAAGAGCACAATAACGTTTCTAAGACAATTGCTCGGAGTCCTTTTACACGCAGTATTTGGCAGAATCGACTTTGAACTGGAACTAGGTCCTATCTGATTTTAAAAGTTCATGCAATTTTAAAACAAAAAATACTATCTGACATAATCATAGTAATCAAACTCGTATGAAACTAACGGTTCACATGGGATGTATAGTCAATTCATAGTCGGAATGTCTCTTTACCCTCTAGGAACCTAAGGACCGAATTTCAAGTTTCTAGCTTCAACTGTTTAGTGTAGACCATGAATAAACTTCTATGTTAGCTTTAATGTACTTGCAAATTCATTAAAAACCATCACGTCGGTCTAGATGTAACCTACTTATTTGTCATTTAGCTAAATAAATCTAAGGAAATTCAGTCCATCTATACTACAGGTATATTACAACCGTATTGCGAAACAATAAAATTTGAAAAACTACTTAAATTACGCTTCTGTATACTTTGTCTCTTTTGCACGAACACGATTAGAGCGAGACAAACGTTGTTCGAGCAGAGATCTGTACTTGAGTTCAGTTTTAGAATATAACAGCCGTACCATGACATCTAATAGTAATATTGTTTATATTATGTGAGAGAGACAGCGCTAGACGAGTGGTAAAGCGCTGTCACTGTCGCACAGTGTATATACACACATCAAAAGTGTCTAGGGATCAAGTACTTTAGAAGATTGCAATCATGAATATATTTTACAAAAACTGAATTCATTCATAATTTATTCAAAATGTGGTGATAAGTCATTGATACAGGCATGGAGAAATAGGTAGGAGACCAATCCAGAAGATTAGATTGATTTAAATCAATTATATCTTTTTTAGAGCTAAAATGTTCTTCAATCCTAGACACTTTTGATGTGTGTTTACTTGAATACTTCATGGTATGGGTGCAGGACTTATTACTCATGCGGTTCTAGAAATTTCCGCGGATAGTTCACGTTCGATTGAAACAATTGCATTCTACAAGTGTTGCATGTGTAATCTGCATGTATTTCAGAATTCTGGTATTTAGGTAATATATTATAGTCTGTGGTTCAGTGGTCGGATACTGTACTTGTGATCAAGTGGTCGTGGGTTCGAGACCGGCTTCAGGACGTGTACCAATAGAACTCTGAGCACTGAGCATATGAACGCAACGCAAGGCTCATACGCTGAAGCAAAGCATCGCGATGAAAATCGTACACCACAAGGTATGTGAACGCAAAATACTCTTGTTACTCGTCTTGCAGGGCTGTCGGTCCCTATATATACTTAGACCTTCAAAACTCCGCAACGGATTCTGATGCGATTTAAACTGGTTCATTATGTTTAAAAAAATCTAAAGGATAATCAATAATGTATTTTACAAAAACTGAATTAATTCATAATTTATTCAAAATGTGGTGATAAGTCATGGGGAATTAGGTAGAAGACCAACCCAGAAGATTAGATATGATTGAGATTTTTTTTAGAGCTAAAAATGTTCTAGATCCCTAGACACTTTTGATGTGTGTATATGTGTAACACGCGAATATAATAGCAGAGAAACACTGTGTAATGTATAATGGCAAAACAACGTTTTCCGGGTCATCTAGTAGATAATTAAATAAATCTCTATGTAAGCTGGTTACCCTGTATTTCGCGAACAAACGACCAGACCTTTAGACCGCTGTCAAACGTGTTTTCTTGTGAATATTTGACCGGTGGATACGAAGTATTACGTTACAAAGCGTTCATAGTAGGGGCTCTTATCACTTAACAGCGGGGAGTCCGATGGTATCAGTCTCTGGCCCCGTACCAAGATTTCTTACACTAATATTGTTCTCGCTGTGTGACAGGGATAGCGCCAGATGAGTGGCATAGCGCCGTCCCCTTCACACAACGATTATTATTACTTTAAGGTATCTTGGTACAGGGTCTGGCCTATACACACTGTCACGAGATACATTATCGACTTGGGATCCCTGTCGATTGCATATTTACCACTCCTTCGATACGCAGTTTCATTTGTGCTGCAAATACATGTAACGTATGCGTTGATTGTTTCGGCTTTGAGCGAAACACGTCTTTATTTACATACGCGCATGTATAAAAGAACAGTTAGTATCGCTTGTGGGGTAGACATACATTTTGGATATACGTGCGATCGGCCAAGAAAGTGATATGTCAGTTTTGTTGATACTTCCTGCGACAGTAAAACGTCTTTAAGGTGGAGTTGTTATATTGTTACGAGTAAAAAATGAACATCAATGTTTATAGTCATGAACCTATTTCAACCAGTACCCAAAGCCCCCTATGGTTTTTTAAAGTTACCCTTGATTATCTGATCTGCCATGGTCATACCCTGATTTCCTTATCATGGGACCACCTTTTAAATAGATTACTTAAAAAAATCAACGTACAAAAAAACATACAAACATACGGTCGAATTGCGAAAGACTCCTTTTTTGAAGAGCCCCTACAATTTTGCAGAGTTCCCCCCGATTGTTCTTTTTTGAAAGAAATTCCACAAAAAAAGCAAGATTTCCGCGAACCAACATTAAAAAAACACGTATACGGTCGAATGTGAGAAACCTCCTTTTTTGAAGCTGTTTAAAAAAACGCATACATTGTATGGGATATAACCTTTGCAAGAGGTTAAGTTAGTACATAGCTAGAACTATTTCGTGGAATACAAATAGCAACGGAATAAGTGTAATCTCAGGTACAGTTAGCAACGCCAGTTAAGGAGGCGCGATGGTTCAGGGAGGCGGGCGATTGTTATATTTACCGGGCGGTACTATGGCGCGATCACGAGAACGCCTGCCGCCTTAGCATGGATGTATTTACTTTGAAAAGTGGACGGTATTTGTGATAGCTTTGGAGATGATAGTTAAAATTGGTTATCTATTATATTGAATTGATTCGTGTATGATTGAGGTATATTTTTGTAGCGTAGAGCTTGTTAAGTTGTTACAGAACGTAACGTAAAATACTTTTACACTTTATGTTTAAAATCAAAAAAGTTATAGATAATTATCTATGTACAAATTTATTATATTATAATATGTATCATTTTATGAGTAATAATTTCTCAAAATTATTATTAAAATAAATAAAAGTGTAAAGTGTATTAAACACTTTACGTCTTTTAATCCCAAAGCGAGGTAGGCAGAGGCACTTGCTAAAGTAGTCAGCCCACGATTTACCAAGCGTATTTAAACATTATTATTATTATTACCATACCTTATTTTCTTTATTATGTTTCTAATTAGACGTCATTAGCTTTTGGATAAAAACTTGCCTATTACTGCCTATAATTTTATAATTCTATCTCACTCATTTAGTAAGTCGCAAGAGAAGGATAGGATTTCAAAATAACAGAATGTATCTTCTCAATGTTACATATCTAAATTTCTCAGTTCTATGTTGACGGGCCCGTTGGTGTAGTGGTCAGCATGTCTGCCTCTGCTGCGTAGGGTCGTGGGTTCGATTCCCACTGCTACTTGTTGGATGTGTATGTATTTAAAAGAAAAAAAAAGTATTTAAGTAAATATATCTCGTTGTCTGATTTCCATAACACAAGTGCTTTGGCTACTTAACATGGGATGAAGGCAATGTGTGTGTTGTTGTAAAATATTTATATTTTTATATTTTATATTTTTGAACAGCCCACGTCTACACCATGCTAGGCCATCTCAAGGCACTTCCCACTGACCCACATACATAAAGCACAGCCTTAGTTAGCCGAGCTGGGACAAAGAGGCAGTTGAATGAGACGCCACCCGTCCGTCGCCGGCGCCACTTGACGTGTGACGTGACTGTACGCTGATGAAGCCTTCGGGGTCTTACCGCGGGATCCGTTTCAATGCCTTTACTTAGATCACTAGATGACCAAACTATACTGTCGACTAGTAGACGAAACGGTACAACTCTTAGCGTTGGGCGAAGAATAATAGCCCGTAACTGGTGCTGAAACAGTACCAGCAATTAAGTACACAATCCCGTGAAAATGATGTGAAAGTTACGCGTTTTTTTAGTGTTAACGTAGTATATTAACTAGCGCTCGAGAGAAATGTTCCTGCAACATGTTGAAATTGAAGAATATATTTACTAAAAAATATGTTTACTATCACTTGATGACAAAAGTACAAATGACTGCATTCGGGAAGAAGTATTTTCTGGGTAAGAAGATCTAATTTCCTTCGAAAGTAGCACATCATCATCATCAGTTACATGGCGTCCACAGCTGGACGAGGGCCTCCCCCAGTGATTTACATAACAATCTGGAAGGAAATGCCAATAATCGCCACGCTTGGGGCAGGCGATCGCAGTGGCGTTGTGGTTTTACTCGTAGAGAGCGTACGCGGAGAGTTCCCTCGGTCGCCCCTTACGACATCCACGAAAAGTTGGGCTGTGGTGGTGACACATATATCCTATTCGCCGTCATTTCATGGCTAATTAATTACAATATACGCGTAAGAAATTATAATATGATATAAGTTTACTGTTAAAAAGGATGGTGTTTAACCACCATCCTTTTTAACTTCATTATGATTAAAACAATCCTACGTGTAAAGAGGCAAATATTTAAACATTACAAAACATTATAAATAAATATAGATTGGAAAAATGACCCAACCTTACGCTCCAGATCCGCAAGACCCTTAATGTTTCCATATAGCCTTTAATTTCTGCATATTATTCATATTAGTACCTTATTTAAGCAAACCGGGATGAAAATTACGCGCATCCGCCTCTCGTGTATGAATGTGGATGATATTATTCCCAACACAGATGAGAACGAAATTGGAGTCCAGCTCTTAACCCTTGCATGGCGCTTCACCGCTGCGGGCACATTTTGAAATTAATCATGCACTATTAGTAAGGCTTCCTTATATGAAAATGGCTGGTATTCGATGATAGCGATACGACCGGTATGCACTGGGCGCGAAAATGCTCTCTAATACAATACAAAACTGTATTAACTTGATCTTTATTCGTTTGCACGTTGATTGTGAAGTAGGACCTATTTGCATTGATGTGGTTTATGTTGTAAGTGTCAGTCAAATACGTGTACAGATTAAAGTATTTGTGTGATCTTCGTCCCCTTTTACACGTCTAAGAAGTGAAGATCAAGTAACACTGGTAATGCGTAACGGATATTTTCTATGACAGTACTAGCCAGGTTCATTACGTATAGCTCCGGGTTAACTTTTGTTCCAGTGCATCGAGATTGTGATCGTTTTTTTGATGCGGCCGGCGAGACGTTTTAAATTTCGCGTTGGATGATGCGCTTTTGATAGGGTTTTTATACATTAACTATGTTTTGTTTCTTGCGAAGGTGGGTCTAATAATAGAGTGAAAACCTCGGGAACCTTATGCACTTCCTAAAAATAAAATTGCGCACAATTTTCTTGACTAATTTAATACATGTTTGTTCGATAAATAAAATAAAATGACACAAAGAAAAAATGCCAAAGAAATAAAGTATTTGCATTTATAATAAATAGTAAGTAATATATTTATAATTTTAAATATGGCGTCATGGCGCCAACAATAATTTTTTGGTAGCTGCGTTAAAAATATTCTGAATAAATAGTAGCCACGGCCACATTAGTCGTAGAACCGATGACCGTTGGGGAAAACGAGTTCTCGAGTGGAGACCGCGTCTCGGCAAACGGAGTCTAGGACGCCCTCAGGTAAGCTGGACTGATGATCTATGCAAGATGGCTGGCAGAAGCTGGATGCGAGAAGCCGAAAACAGATCTCAGTGGCGTGCAATTGGAGAGGCCTATGTCCAGCAGTGGACAAATATAGGCTGATGATGATGATGATGATGAATAAATAGTGAATTGGTTTGTTACAGTGTAAAATAGTGTTCCAATATATAAGACGTGACAATTTTTGGATTTGAGTTCACAAAAAGAAGTAGCTGACCTGACTAACGTGGTTTTGGTTTTATTTTTTATCGCAATGAACAGGCGTTTGACCACCATCCTGCCTGATGTTAAGCAGCGATATTAATAGTGTTTCCCTGCTCTTAGAAACGGGAAAATCTTTAGGTATTCGTACAGGAAACTAAAACAATAAAACATAAACATAACTAACACACAACTGCAATTTGCATACCAGAAGTGACGAGCGTAACCTCGGGGGTCTATTTCATGAAAACTAATGAATAATGTTACAAGCTATTCGTCTCTGTTACTCACCATGGAATCGACAGAGACACGCACATAATATTACCTAATATTTTTATGAAAGAGTCTCCTGTTCTCGTAATGTGCGCAGACAAGTCTTCAATGGCACAGTACATCACTTTCGCACATATGATGAATGAATGAGACAACATGTTGCGTTAGTTAATAATAATGCATACACATACATACATAAACTGACACTCGTAAATGCTAATGGTACAGAACGTTTAGAGACATGATGCCACTAAGGTCACTTTTACTTATACTTTGTCTCTTTTAAACAAATACGATTAGAGCAGGACAGATCTCATTTGATAGACGAATATTTTTATTGCATTATACTAATTGTTTCCCGCGACTTTTTTCAGGATTGTGTTTCGCCATCTGGTGAAAAGGTACACAACAAATGTAATGTCAAAAGATTTTTTTTAATATACAGGTTGAGTCTTAAACTATCAAATCTAGACCCTATTTCAGCAGGTGTCAATGACTTCAGACGAAAAAAAATTTACGTCTTCAGACAAAAAGCACAATTAGCTGATGCGAATTTGTCTAAGGAGATCGTTATTTTTTTCAGACTTTATGTGAGAGAAATAATTTTTGAGTAATTATTCGAAAACTTGGTGGTGGTATTTTTGAATAGATATTTATGCGCGACTGAAATTGCGGGGTGACCACTACTATTACTATACAGATCGAACAACAAATTTAATCGCGAAAATTACTAACGCAATTTTGAAATTTTTCGTTACTCGCATGTTGAAAGAAATTAAAATCGAATAAAATCCACTAAAGATAAGGAAGTAAGTACTTTATCGATTACAGCTGTACCATTGTGTTTTTACTGAACCGGGTATTTAACATAAAACTCGTTGCATGCTTAGAAATAACAGGATTCATACAAACGTACAAACCTTTATTAGTTTGGTTATAACATACAACGGAAATGTTGGTAAGTCAGAACAGCTTTTCCTACTTTAGTGTTTTTTAATGTTTTATTTGCTAAACTAGCTATATCGCGCGGTGTTGCACACGTTGTTTCACTTCAATTTCCCGAGAATAATGTGGCTTTCTAATGGTGAAAGTTTTATTGAAATCCGTCAAGTAGTTTTTGAGTTTAAAATAAACAAAAAAAAATACACTTCACGCCTTTTAATCCCAAAGCGGGGTAGGAAGAGGCACTTGCTTAGTAAGCAAATGCCCACGGTTCACCAAGGGTATTTAACCCAACGTGACAGGAGTTGGGCCCATCGCCGTTATAGGGTTCACACACCTTGTGGTGTGCGGGTTTCATCACGATCTTGTCCTTCACCGTACGAGCGTTGCGTTGCTACATAGGCTCTGAAAAAGAGTCCTATTGGTACACGCCGGTAGCCGGACTCGAACCCGCGACCTCCCGGTTACAAGTCAAGTATCCGACCAACTGGACCACAAACGATTTTTCAGTTTTTGAGTTTATTCTTAACATTTTTTTTAAACACTGATACCAAGCGTTTGGTCTGCCTGCAGGGCTAGCATGCGTATTAAGAAAGTCACGACATAGAACAAATACGAACTCTGATTGACTGTTATGTCACACTTAGTGTGACTCTGCTTGTTTCAACAAATCGCGCGTTTTATGTCTTGTCACTTATTTCTTGGAGCGCTGTGCTAGGGAGGTCAGCCTCATGTTAAGCATCGATGTGGTTTACGATGGAGCAAACTAGGAAATTACAAATATTTTATAATATTTTATATTTGTAATTTTTAGTACCAACAGATTAACGGACACCCCGCGGTTTTGTTTGCACTAGCCTACTTAAGACATACTATAGGTTACAGAATAACTGTAAAAATCTTCTTTCTACATAAGAAAAGCATTAAGCGGTAAAATTCAAGCATTTCATGCATATAATTTGCGGGTTTTATTATATTATAGGTTTTAGAGGTCTTTATAATAACTGGTCGTTTTATCAATGACGTAAGTGACACTTAAGACATGTTGGAACACGTCAAATAGATATTAAGCTTTAAGTGCTTTTAATTTTAATTGCATAAAAGCTCGGTATGGTACGTAACTTACAGTTTAATGACAAATATACCTACTTAACTTTACAGAAATCACATTTGTGAAATTAAGTAATAAAATTCCGCCATTTTCCATTATTATTTTTATAACCACTTCATAGGAGTATGGTGTCTTGTAGGTATGTTTTGCAAGACGTTTATTTGTTACACGCGAATATATACCTACATTTGTATTAGCTTATAACTCCTATAGAAGTAGGCACTTGACTTGACAATTGAAAGAGAACCCGGTGTCAAATAGTCATCTCAATGGATGACGTTTTCAAGCCACTCGAGGGTTTACCTGGCTTGGCGATTACTGTGGAGACTACAGTAGCGGTTAATTTAAAAAAAACGCATTCGGAGGTGATCACCCACCCCGCAAGTTGTCCCTCGTTTAATGTTGCTTAACTTCGTGGAAATTGGTTCCGTTCACCGAAACCAGCTGGACTACGAATGGTATTTTCGCGAATTTATCGTCAGGTCGAATTACAGCTTGTACGGTCGACCAAGCGGTGTCCTGTGTCCATAAAACACCAATAAGTTAGAGTTGTGGTATTGTGACAAGTTAAAAATAAGCCTCAATAATTTAATAAGCAATGCGTTACCCACATTCGAAGTAGAATTCCTACGTATCTGCACTAGATGCTAAATTTACTAATTGATTGATTAAATTATTGCAAGCGATACGATAAGTGAACCGTGGGCATTGCTTAAAAAGTGCCTCTGCCTACCCCGCTTTGGAATTATAAGGCGCGTAATGTATTCAAGTATTTTTTATTGATTTTTTTTATTGACTGCCCACTGGACGCAACCGTTATCTTTTACAGCCTTTAGATTTCCGTTAACCTAAACTCTTTTCCAATTAATGTAATTTCCGCGACTGTTCGGCGAACAGAATAAATATAATAAAAGAGCGAAACAATCCAGTTAATAACGAATACAACGTAAATGGAGCAAATGAAGCGGAATGCCTCACGTGATAGACATAAGATTGTACCCTTTTTAATTCATACGCCCGGGGCGTTAAAATTTTACGATTCTCGCTACAGTTTTAATAAAGTTTACTGCGTACGCTATAAGGTGAATTGTAATAAAAATATCCTCTGGTACGACTTCCAATATGTTCGCATTTTAATATAAACGTGTAGCGATATTACCCTACAGGGTCTATTTTGATTAATTTTAGTTGGACAAGCGTTACCGGCCGGTGTAGTTTAGTTGTCAGGTACTTGATACTGCAATCGCGCGTCTCTCGGTTCGTGTTCGGATAATACTAGGTGTTGGTGATGGAAAACAAAAAGGCCCGGTTAGTTCGAGCGGTTAAAAGATTTTTATTACTTACTAGCTGTCCCGGCAAACATTCGTTTTGCCATAATAAGTCGCCTTTGTACCCTGTGTATTGGGAGAAATACAACTGGCAGGTGGATAAAAATAGATAGTAGCCGATTCTCAGACCTACTGAATACGCATATAAAATTTGGTGAAAATCGGTAAAGCCGTTTCGGAGGAGTATGGCAACGAAAACTGTGACACGAGAATTTTATATATTAGATTTACAATTCGACATATGGAATGTTGTCGTAAATATGAAAGAAAGGAACATATTAGAAAGAAGTACTATGTATACAAAAATATTCGCAACATCTGCTGCTTGGTGGGGTGGAGGGGCACAGAACTTAACTTTTTAATATTTTTTTTTATCTGTTCTATTTGTAAATGCTGTCCTTAGCAGTAAATAAATGCTCTTTCTTTCTTTCTTCTTCTTTCAACACAAGGATATTTTTTTTTCAGTCTTTGTATGGGCCCACCCTTTAATATGTTAGCTGAGTTCACCAAACTTGACAAATGCCTCTGCCTACCCGAATAGGGATAAAATGTGCTAAGTGTATTTATTATTTATTGTAGTAGGTGCGGAACCATAAATTATATCGATGGTTTCCAGCCAAAAAGGCCTAAGCCACATTTATGTCCAAAATGAGTCGAGTATGCAGTTTAGATCGCCTTTTTTCTCTGCGTCGATTTGTCTAGGTTTCATACCTGTATGACGAAGTTTGATGTCGCTTACGCGGTAGAGATTATGTGTTGTTCCCCCAAGACATTGATTTATTTAAACTTTAAGCCACTCTCCTGTAAAATTACTTAAATCTCGCTTAGACCTTTTTAGCGGGAAGCCATCGATATGTAAGCCCTAATCCTCCAATAAGGTGATCCTATGTGTGTATATAGAAATAACCATAATAAGAGGCGGAACATCCAAACATAATGTGTTAGACATGTTAACTTCGAAATTTGAATGGACACTTTTATCGGTGTCCAGTTAATTAAACGATAAATCACAGTAAAATATACTCCATAACAATTAGTACGGAAGAATATAAGGAAGGACCTCTTTGAGTCGTATTTCAATCTGCATGACTTTTACTTGAGCGAACTGAAGATGCCTATGAAGCTCATGTTTCACCGTACAAATTTATTCAGAGCCCTTTCACAGCGTAATCCCCGTGTTAACAGGAACCACGGTGAATTGGCTCGTAAAACCAAAACTACTAAGCCAATAATGAAAACGCACATTCATTTCAAACTTTACTGTACGTTAAACAACAAAAGATGATAGTTCATAATATAATTGTATAGAACAACAACAGTTATGTGTTTTGGTTCCAAACACCAACACTTAACCCTAACAAATGCTATGCTATCACAAACGCCGGAGTCCTGAAAACCTTGATACTGTAACCCTGCGGCGGCCGGGCGTTGTCACGCCTGCCCTGTCACTTTAGGCGAGCTAAACCTAAGAATACGGCACGTTTAATATTTGCCCATTATAATGGTAAAGTACTGAGAAAGTTAAATTTGTTGGACGTCAATCCCGTATGAACAGTTAGCCGGCGGAATGGTGAGTTTGATGGACAGGACAGAGCCGGCAGCTTGCAGCGACGGCCCGTTACCCATTCAGGGCCAGACCTAGGATGCCTAGGGCCGATAGCATCAAGCCCGCTATTTGTCCAGAGCTGGGAATCTGGATTTTATAGGGTCCAGTCAGCGTCGCTGTCCTCGTGTTCGACAACGAACGGGTTCCACCGTGTGCTTTACACGAATTGATGTGGTGAAATGACGCGTATTGATAAAATTTAGTGCGATTTGGTCCCGTGTCATTAACGGTTTCTTAGTAGTTGTTTTAAGTGTAATTTCCCCCAAAATTACAACACAAAAAACTCACTTTTCACCGATACTTGTAGACACGGTCGTGTCTCACATTCTGTCACATCACTTTCGCTACATTGAAACTCGCACACACGGTTCCGTTGAAGTGCAACGAAAAGGCACACTCACATGAACAAAGTCACCTAAATATCGCGTGGCAAATCGCTGCGGAGTGGCGTTGTAACCGCAAAGGGGTCACAGGCGGGGGCTGGCCCGGGGCGATGGTAACCTGACCACTGACTACACACTGCTGGTGGGGAAAACGGTACAAATGACGCAAACCACGCTCGGTGCCGCGACGCCCTACTTGTCATGAACGCTTGTCCGGTGGAAGCGGCTGCCGGTGACGGACTATGGAATGTGAGAGATTTAACATACATGCACGTATTGTAGAGACGAAAATGACGTGATGAGAGAGGTGTGCTTCGATTAGATTTTTCCGTAGGTTGGTGTAGTGGTCAGCATGTCTGCCTCTGCTCCGTAGGGTCGTGGGTTCGATTCCCACCGCTGACAGGTGCTTAGGTGATGAGCTTTTAAGTACCTGTTGGATGTGTCTGGGTGTTTTATTTATATAAGTATGTATTTAAATGAAAAAAAAAATATATCTCGTTGTCTGATTTCCATAACACAAGTGCTTTAGCTACTTAACATGGGACGAAGGCAATGTGTGTGTTGTTGTAAAATTATTTATTTATTTATTAGCAATTTTTGACATGATGCTTGCCTTCGCCTCAAAGCGCTGTGTAAGCGATGTAAATGAATAAATAAAACAATTAACCATCATCTAGATGAAACATTTTTATCCGACTTCAAAGAATAAGTAGGAGGTACTCAATTCGTCTGTAGTTTTATTTTTATGTTTGTTACCTCAAAACTTTGGACTGGGTGAACCGATTTGGATGATACCAGATTTTCTGCTGCTGCTCTTGCTTCCGTTTGATCCTATTTTAATTTGGTTTAGATCTAACAAAGGCATTCATGTGTAAACCACGAATGTATCAAATGGTACTAGGTATTTGAATTCGGTTATTTTTTCTTTAAAGCTATTGCCAGAACATACCATACCGTACAAGTTGTGATAATTATTTCGAAATCAAATATCTTAACTCCATAAAACCATGTGCACACACAATTGTGCCATTAATTCCACTGTTACACTGATACGTCAATGATATGATATCCCTCCAACACGCTCGAATTATCTCACGACATCCTTCCATTCAGCCGGTCGTCTATAACTCCACAATAACTTAATCTAATGACAATTCACAGCGTGTACATTATTGGTGTCAAAGCTTTATTTATGACTTGTAATTACATCCATTAGTTGTCACTACATGGCTGGTTTCAACACCCTTTCATTGAGTGTTGGGTAACTTTTAAGCTGGATTCCCATTGAAGAATAATGTTCTTCATGTTCAAGTAGATATGGAAGATTATTAATTTTATTTTATTTAGATATTTTTTTACGTAAACTTGTTTGTAAACTTTTGATACTCGTGAAGGTTTTTTTTTTTTCAAAATAGAGAAACTATGTAATGAATACCTATGTATTATGCAAAGAAATTGATGAAACACGTGACATTTTAAAGTGTTCAATTTGGAAACAGGAAATCAACTTTAGTCCATACAAACCTTATTCAAACCGCGAGTATGTGTTTCCTGCGAAGTTACCTATAGCCTGGAGGTCTTCAAGTCACGAATAAAATGGTCCCTAATGAACAATTGCGCTCCATAGTAGAGCACATCGCTGCTTAACATAAGGCAGGGTGACGGTCAAACGCTTGTTCGTAGTGTTTAAAACAATGAAAGCAAAGCTGCATAGAAAAGCTTTCAATTAATATTATGTTTGAATCACTTGATGGCGGAGAAGCTAGCTCACTCAAAAACAAATAGACTTTCGATAAGGTGAATTTATTTGCACAATCGACGCTAATCTTAAAAATATTTGAGAGCACAATGGCATAATTCAGTCAGAACAAATTACATACAATGTGTCAGTTTAAATACCACTTTTTGGCTGTCACATTTTAACATAAAGCTTTTTAATCTGTACCGAACAAGTATTTTTATTACCGAATATCTAAAGACTCTACATTTAGATATTCGGTAATCAAAATTACATTCAGTCACTATGTCTGGGGTCTTAGATAAGATAAAGTATTAAAAGGTAAAACTTAGATTTATTGTGGAATGTTATATAATTCAACAAAATTAGGTTAGCTGAAAGAAATCGCTTTGAGTGATAAGGTCTCCTTACACAATCTTACTAGTAAATTATACATGTTTGATATTACTGAATGAATTTGATATTATGAAAAATGAATTAATATTCATTAATTCATTTCATCCATTAATTTGGAGAAAAGTTTTACATCCTTATCCTTACTTCCTTACTAATATTATAAATCAGAAAGTGAGTTTGTTTGTTTCTTTGTTTGTTCCGCTTTCACGCCGTAACTACTGAACCGATTGCTTTGAAAATTTGCAGACGTAAGGTTAGAAGTCCGGATTAAATAATAGGGTACTTTTTATCCCGGAAAAAATTGACATTCCCGAGGAAAAACAAAAATTGTGTTTGCTTGATGGATGGGTTGGAGATGGCGCGCACTGGTCCACGCGGGCGAAGACGCGGGCCCAAAGCTAGTCCATAATATTTTAAGAAATGCAATATGATATTGTGTTCTAATCACATGTAGGATGATATTTTGTAATTATAATATTGTGTTATGAAATAATATCAGATCCTCGTTTAAAAATGATATGCAACACCGAAACCCGCACACAAAATTTGTATGTACAATGCAACATAAACATATTTGTACACTACCTCTATTGTTTAGTAAGATAATACTTTACACACAAAATGTATATTTATAATAAACAGTTGCGCAAGCGCATCGATTCCACACGCTTTCTCTACTACTTGCTGCCCACGTAGCTGGCAGTCAGATGTTTGCGTCCGCGCTGATTTATTGATCGAGTCGCTGGTAAAGCTTTTGTCACACTTTCGCGGGCTTTTTGCCTCTCGCTACAATGTCTATTCATGCATCATTGTGTCACGTGACACATTCATATGCCACGCACACACACACACACACACATACGTAAACACTCACGCATAGGCGCGTATTCTGAACCGTGAATCAGGTAAGTATTATGCTTTTGTCTGACTCTAATGGCAAGTGTCAAAAAGAGATAAATAAAAAAATACAAATCCATTGATTTTTCACTTAAAATATAGGTCATAGTAATTTCTAAACCCATATTTAGTCTCAGATGGGTAACTCAAGGGATAATACAGTTTTTAGATAATAGGTCTTAAAAGTAAGTGACATCTCGAAAAACATATTGGTACTGAAGAAGAGCATGAATTTATGAATTTGTGTCCGAAAAACCAAAAAAGCGCATAATATACAATTAAGTTAAAAATATGACTACTGATTACAATAATAGTTTAACTGGTAACAGTTTAATTGCCATTAGTACCACTTCTCAAATGTAAAGACACGCAAATAATTATATATAATCCACTTACAAATTAATTACGAGTGTACCTTTTCATGTTATTACGAGAAAAAAGGAAAAAAAATCAAGAAATAAAAACCGCCGTCCATAAAAGTCGTACCAAAAACAATCAATAACCGGGAATTTCTAAAAACGGTTACCTTGGAGATATATCAATGACTAAAATAAATAATCGATCAATAACCGGTAGTAGCCTTAACCCGTCTAAGTGAAAATTAAGCACAAACATTTACCGATCCCGTGTGAAATAACCCTATTCAGTATTGAACAGTTAGCTCTCTGAGTTAGGTGATAATTGATACAGAGTTTATAGTGATTTACCGACTGATTGATTGGCTGATGTGCTCACTTATTAGCATTGGATTTTGCACTTTAATATCTTGCTTAGAAGGTGCAGTTGGTTTGTTGTCAAGTAATTTTAAAGTAGACGAGACAATTTATAGACTGTGGAATGTTTTGATCACAGTCTGAATTCTATAAAGTTTATAGATATTTGGCTGAGGCATTTGTTGTGTGCGCCTGGGCATTTTATTTACCTTTGTATGTATTTAAAAGTATTTTTGTTAGTATATCAGTCTCTAGCACCCATAGTTCATGATATCATGGCATCACGTTGGGGTCAGGCGAACGTGTCTAAGAATGTTCTAAGATATTTATTTATTTGTTTATATTTCCTTTCCAAGTAGGTATTTACTTATCAACTTTTTTATAATCAAATGCCAGTATTTAATTGAAAACACACTTGACAAGGGTTCAATTAGTGACTTCTCGCCTTTTCATCCCTAAGTGGGGTAGAAGGAGGTGCTAAGCAAACTACCATGGTTCACGAAGAAAACTTGCTATCTATAAGTTTCTATCGCATTTATGACCATTGCTATATAAATCTAATGGATAAAATCATTTTTTAGACGTGACAACGTTTTATAACTTGATACTACGGGTTGCATGACGTCATGGTCCCGTTCCGCGGACGAGTGTACTACTACTACTGCAATGTTTAACGTTGTCACGTAAAACTACCGTAAACCGATTTTACAACAACCATTTTTTTAAAAGAAACGCACACGAACATTATATTAATAGTTTAAACCGGGTATTACTGCGCGAAATTAACCAAAGACAAGCATAGAACTAATGGACTAAATTCTTTGTTATACTCGTTAATACATTCGGTATAGCTTCTTATAACTTGCTATGAAGAAGCATGTTTAAATACTATGGGTGTGAATAGTATTCTAAAATAAAGGTTTTCGGTTAAAAACTTAAGTCTTTCACTGTATTGTCTTCGATTATTTCGTCAAATTTGGAACCGAATTTTGTATATACTTTTATGATGCTTTAACAGTATAGTGCTGAATATTATCATCATTTTAATACCCTTATCCCACACTAGGTGTGGTCGGCGCAACACGTTTCCTTTCGCCATTCATCTCTGTCATTGTGCTCAATAGACTTCTACTTTTGTTGTGAAATTTTTAACCAAAACATTTTTTTGTTTCAGGTAACACCAACTTAGAATGTAAAACCTAGTCTGGTAATGGACGTCTCACATAATTCTAAGGTGGAAAAGGTTTGTTAGGATAGTAAAAATTCAAAATGTTATTCCCACGAGACCAAGGTATGCGCGGAACGCCTACTAGCAGTTCATAAACTTCACAAAGTTTACTTTACTACCGTTAGACCTTTTAAATATAAAAAAGTACAAATAAATAGTCTTCATGCATTTAAACTCATAGCGGAGTATGCGGATTAATCCATACTAATATTAAAGTAGAGTAACTCGGTCAGTCTCTCTGTCTGACTTTCACGGCAAAACTACTGAACCGATTTAAATGAAATTTGCTATACAGATACTTTAGAACCTGACTTTTTGGACATTACACGATTACACAAATTACAAGGACAAAGGCTTCAGTGTGCGTTAAATAAAAGACCTCTTATTAGATTTATTCGTAAAGTACCATTGACTCGTTTAGGTAATTAATTGTAAAGCGGGTCACGAGTTTACAATTAAAATCTCATACTAATGTAAATGTACAATGTAAAAAGTTTCGGTGATTGACGATCGCCATAGAACACCGTAGCGTCATCTTTTGAGAAAATAGAAAAACTAAATTTTAAAAATGCCTCATTTAAAGACTGGAAGTGACTTAACAGGCGTCATGTTACGGAATATGGACGCCACTTTATGTATAAAAATGTTAAAAATAAAAAATAACCACTTCACGCCTTTAATTCCAAAGAGGGGTAGGCAGAGGCACTTGCTAAAGCAAGTACCCACGGTTCACCAAGCGTAT
>SJJU01004679.1:0-18991 GCA_012932125.1 Conopomorpha cramerella
TGCCTACCTTAGTATTTTTGCTTCCCGACCTAATAATAGAGTTATTGCTAGATCTTTTTTTGTTGTACTCACGACATAGGCTAACGAAGGTCCTGTATTTTGTGGGTGAGTAGATAGGTAGGTACCTATATTTCGTAAAGACAAGTTACCTATACATAGGTGTCAACCCTTGGGGATTACTGCCTACCTTGTCGTAAAAGCCAGTGCACGCCACTGTTCACTAGGTACTTATTTAGCCCCAATGAGTCTTGATGAATTCCAGACTATATTGCGCAGGAATCACATACATGTAGATAATGTGTATTTTTCACGCATGGTGAATTTCAACCTGATTATGTTGATACTTCGGCACGGGAAATATCTCAGCGAATGTTTATCAACGAGCCCAGTTTTATTGTCTCGGGTCAACCATGTTTACATTACCGTCTAAAAGCAGTCCGCCCGATGTGTTATAGATTATACTAATTCCATAGTTTATTAATAGATCTATCTGTTACGTGGAAAATGTACATTTTTCTTTGGTCGTACGATTTTAAGCTATACCTCTACTAAGGACCTACCTATACTGAGTATAAAAGGAGCCCGAACAGTGGCTTTAAAAACGTTTGTGAGGCATGTCAATATGAATATCTTTTACTATGGCGACAATGCAGGAGAATGAAAAAAAAAATGTCGTCTTCATACATAATGTCATCTCATGAGGCAGAAAATTGTTTATTTTGTATGGAGACCAAAAACATTTGTTGTTCTCCGCTTGGTCGCAATAGTAGATGTAGATGATACGGGTTTATTTCCGCAGTTCGACGTTCCAATGCGCCTATTGTGCGCGGATCTGGTTGCCATAGTAAAAGTTGTTCAAATTGACGAGTCCAACAATGTTTCTAAGACCATTGCTCGGGGTCTTTTTCCACGCAGTATAAAAAAGAATCACTTGATCACGGCGTCACGCGTGAACGGCTGCACCAATTTTGTTAATTCTTCGTTTTGGTTGTATTTGTTATTGTCAAGAGAAGAAGAATAAAAGAAAAATAATCAGAATCAATTATTCAAAATAAATCTTCAAAGTTAAGACAGGACAACGACCCCTTCGTCCGACTATTTAGTTTACAATAAAACAACATCTTTCGTAATCACTCACTCTATCTACTAATGAAAATCGATTCAAATACTGTTGCGTAATTCTAAAGATCTAAGCATACATAGAGACAGGCCGAGGAAGGCGACTTTTTTATACTATGTATTCATTCCTTAATATATAGAGCGTAAAAGACCCCGAGCAATAGTCTTAACATTGTTGGGCTCGTCAATATGAACAATTTTTATTTGACCATTGCTCGGGGTCCTTTTACATGCAGTAGACTCTGAAACAGAGATCAACTAGTATGTAGCCCGTTTCGAACCCGACTACACAACTTTGCTTAAATACAATCACCCGGCTACAAAACTATGTGTCTGACTTTGTATTGTAACTATCTTCTAGTTGCCAAAGCAGCTTTTTTGTTTAAATGCAGCGTTCTCACGTCTATGAACGAGGGTGGACAATTTTATTATCCATTCCCCAGTCGTCAGGAAAAAAATGCAATAAAGTTATGACTATCACAGATATTAAGTTCTTACAGTTTTATGTGAATTCCACATTTTACTTTTTCCTGTTGCACCCTCTACTACTTGCCAACTAAGTACAAATATCTCAGGCAAATGTTCTCTGTTAATGTTGTGGCCTATTGTTTACTCTGACTCATTGCTATCTTTTAAAACACAAAATATAATAAAGTAAAAAAATCTTTAATTCATCGTTGTAAGTGCTATGTCATATTTTATAGAATAACACAAACTTGATGAAAGTCACGTACGATTTGACTGTTAAAGAACAAAAGTAAACGTCCCAGCAATGTGTAAATTACTCAGCCTTTTTTCCTTTTCTATTATTTGACATTTCCCTCACGTTTGCAAAATATAAAAGGGCAGGTATGTAAATTACTAATGTACCTATAACTTTTTCAGTTTACAAGTGCCGTACACGCCTTTAATCCCAAAGATGGGTAGGCAGAGGCACTTGCTAAAGCAAGTGCCCACGGTTCACCGAGCGTATTTAACCCAACGTGACAGGGGGTGAGCCCATCGCCGTTATAGGGAATCTAATCTTATAATACCTACTTATTAAGGAATGTCTCTTCTTCTTCAGCATATGTATGTCTATTGCTGGACATATGCTCCTCTGTCGTCTATCTGGCGGCTTATCTTGTCCAGGTTAGCCTACCGTCTGTTTTATATCGTCCGACCATCTGGCAGAATGAGGAGGAAATAATAAAAAAAGGAATAATGATCAATCTTAATCCCCAGTTTCTTGAAGATAATCAATCTGATATCTAAATCAAAACAGGCTAAACATCAGCCACATACAATTCACACTACTTTTCTTGAAATGGGAATAACAATAGGTACAGTCGGCCAAGAATCTGCTCTACCACCCTAAGGTTGAAACTCATATGAATGTCATTAAACATTAAGGTTCATTGTTCACTTGTCACAATATACCAACTCTACCTTATAGATGTTTTAGCGACACAGGAAGTGTCATCGAAACTGATAGACCATTTTCTTGGCCGACCGTACAAAGTAAAATAAGAATCTGTGAGTCAATCTGTGTTTTGTTGCAACAGACAGAGCGGTAAAGTTTCGGTTACGGTCGGTACCTAATTAAAGTTTTACGCGGAATCTACCATTCCTGTACAACAATGTGGTTTTGTTTCTCCAGTTTCTCGTACGTTAATAAGAAGATTTGTACTCGAGTAGGTACACAGTTAACAACGGAACATCTCAGCTGAAGTTTCGGATAGATTTAATTGCAGCTGCCAGTGCTACTGCTTCGTTTATTTGGTTGCCTAATGTCTGAGACTTTGCATTGTAAATAATATGGATGCAGAATAACGATAAAAATTATTGGTAATTATATAGGTTATTAAGCAATAGATTAATTCTCTTTTTTTATTGCTTAAAATGCCGTTAAGAAGATTGCTCTATCTGCCATGTCTGTACCTGTGTCTGTACATTTTTTTTTAAAAACTCTGTGACCCAGACCAAGAGATCGGGTCCGATTATTGTATTACCTTAAATAGTCGCTACAATTTCTATACGTCTTTGGGTAAAATAACATCTATTGTGACACAAACCTGAGTACGGGAGTCGAACCGGTAACCGCAAGACATCTTTAAATATACGCACAAGATCTATACACATATTTCTCAGTATCGGTTACGTGACTTGACGCCTAGGCAGTAAACACGTGAAACAAAAATTATGTAAACAAAAGTTTCTTTGAAGAAAACAACCATTCTTGAAAACACAGTCCCGTGTAGGGGCCTACTTATTGGTATGTCTAAGGAGTACGAAAAGCACAGTTCGCCGGAGCGGCTCGACAGCTTGTAAAGTGTGCACTCGAGGCTGAGGGTCCTCCAGTTCGTGTTCATTACGCGGCGGAGCTCCTGGAGCCCCTCCCCCGCACCTCGGGGGACCCCGTGCTCCCGGGACAATGGGGACATGCTCTTTGGCATATTTTACAAGGCGCTTTGTGTCCCCGCGCAGCCAGGATTTCCGTCTGAAGAAGGTCACGAAGTTTTCGAGAGCTCTATTCAGTGAGCGTTCCGTCCGTTTCTTGTTTCCGACTGAGAGGTTCGCGTTTCCATTGTAAAAAACATAGGTACCTACCTTCTACCTACCTATCTCTGTTATGACTACCAACAAGGAAACTTCCAAACAAAATAAGCGCAAACTATTTTCGACTTTGTTGATGGACTTATTAAACCACCTATTAAACTTTCGACAGCAAATTAACTCTACTATTGACGTTTATTTTCACACTTCATTAATTGATTCCTAACGTGTTGTTTTAGGTCGTCTCTCACCATACAGCAATAAGTAGGAACTTGAATAGAATTATTAATTATCTACCTGCATTGAGATCTCGTGGTGCTTCGGTGATGAAATTTTAATGGATTCTACCTTCACGATACCCTCTTCTGGGATTCTACGAACTTATTAAATACCTAGCTTTGTACTGAATCTAGCGATCTAAGTAATTGGAGGAATTGCGTGTCAGGAATGTTTAGCCCATTCTTCCCTTCAGTCGACCATTTATTGAATATCTCGAATAGTCTGTCGTAGTTCCTGGGCGCAGACCTACATAACATCCGAACACTGTAAAATGTTCGATCTTCTCCGGTAAGATTTACGGTCGTAACAGATTCATTTCCCGAAATTGTAGATAAAAACGTGAAACTGTGTGTGTAGCGTAGGTTTCCGTTTGTCTAATTTATTACTTCTTGTGTTAGAAAAGCCGTTTATTTTTTTTATGGGAAGTTGGCTTCTATTAAGAGTTTAGTCTCAAATCTACTGTTGTATCGCTTAGAGTACTTTAGTAACAACAACTTCACAATGATTCAATTCAAACTAATGTAGTTTTTTTAAATAATGGGTACCTTAACTATATTCAATAGTCCAATGCTTTTTCAACAATTAGTAAGTGAACTAAGGCAAAATTTTACTTTGTTATTGCTCTTCTTTAACATGTTTTAATTTCTTGTCGTATCTCCACGTAGTAGTTTTTCTATCACAGTAGAATTACCTAATATCTATCTACTGTAATTATATTATAAAATGATGTAAATAATGTAAGTTCCACATTTTTCAGAGGTAGCATGGCAGGCGTGGGGGCGCGGTGGTGGGCGCGGTGGTCGGCGTGGCTGGCGTGCGCGCTGTGGTGCTGCGCGGCCGCCGCGCCCGTCGACCCTGAGCCGCTGCCGCCGTCGCCGCCGCCTCCGCCCTGCGACACCCTGCTCCTCAAGAACCGCCCACCACCGCTAAGCGTAAGCGTTTCCACTCCACTACCACTGATAAACATTTTAAACTACAGACGTTAAAATCTGCATTAAGCTCTCGTAGTAATCTCCCGACCCATTGGATATGTGCGTCAAAAACGCCGTTAAGTTTAGGCAGACATTGGGTCCTTCCCGGCCCGCGGTCAGGCATTAAAGGAATTATTAAGGTATTTATTATTCTGATATTCAAACTTTACCTTTTTTAATTTAATTTGAAAAATACAAAGACCGGACTCCTATTGATATTTCTATTGATGTTTTACAGAACGTACGCGATTACGAAGCAGCAGTAGTTCACGCAGCCCTTCATATGTCGGACTTTATACAAAAGGGCACCGTGGAAGAGAAGAGCGCGGCCAACCTGGCGCGGTCCGTATCACGCACGCCGCTGGTGCCGGCGCCGGCGGCCGTGGCTCTGGGCGCGCCGCAGCTGCCGCTGGGCCTGCTGCACCTGGCCGAGCCGCCGCGCCTCTACGTATTCCAGCAGAACAACTCCATGACGCTGCAACAGTACTGGCGCTCGCTGGCGGCGGCGTGGAACGCGAGCGCCGTGGTGTGGTCGAGCGCTTGGTTCTCATGCGGCGAGGGCCGCGGCTGGTGGGCGGGCGCGGCGGCGGCGCGCGGCGCGGGCCCGCTGCGCGCTGCCGCCGCCATCTTCTACCGCGTACCTGCCATGCCTTGCGAGCCCGCCATGCACGACTGGCTCGGTGGACCACCTAATTGTGACGCTAAAACGACACTCTGTGAAGCAATGCCGGCGCCGCTCAATAGCAAAAATAGGTTACAGGTTCGTTTCCTATTCGGTCAGATGTTGTGCAATTGCATCACGCAAATAATTCATGTAGCTGATTGTTATGATGTTGTCAGTACCGGTGTCGGTGTCGCGCGGGGCACTGGGCGGGCTGGGGCGGCGGCTGGAGCAGTCCGGGCGCGGAGCCGCTGGCGTGCGCCGCGTGCGACGCGGGCGCGCTCTGTCTGGGCGACACGGAACGGGCCGCGCTGCTCGCCGCCAACCTCGCCGGGGTCCTCCTCTGCCTACTCATCGCTATCATTGTATTTAGAAGAAGAAAGTGCAAAGTAAGTTTGTCTTAATTACTTTCAGCTCGAGATTCAGTTGTATTGAATACTTACTAGGTATAACTATCAAAGAAAAATTATACTAATGTTATAAATGCGTAACGTTGTACAGTTCTAAGGCTGGATGTTGCGTTTTGCGTGTGTTCTTGGGTTTGTTATTCTTTTACGATAGAGTGTTTGAACGGATTTTGACGGCAAGAGAGCAAAAAATATGGAATAGGAATGTTACATACTAATATATACCGACTTTCTTCTTTTTTTCAGGCGGTGGCAATGGGGATGTGGACTGTTTTAGAAGTAATATTATTGGGTGCTTTGTTGATGTATGCTTCGGTAAGTATGCAAACATTACATACATAAAATCATGTCCGTTATCTCCAATGGTGTTGGCAAAACTTTTGAAGACATGACTCCGACGTCACGTTAAGCTACAACTTCTTACTCAGTGTCGAGTCAGTAGCCCGAAACCACACCATAACAATTTCCCCTAATGCAGAAGATACCTACTGACAGTTGCATGAAAATCGCCAAAATCTGGTCATATTTGCTTGAAAGAAAGGGCAATTTCCTTAGACATTTTTTATGAGTGATCTGTCTGATTCCTAATTTGGACACAGAAAGGACTCAATCCACAAAAAGTTACTTCGGAGATATTGAGCTTTAAAGATGGATGCGCTATTGACCCACCATAAATGTGGATTGAGTCAGGGCACATAAAAATAGGTTGTAGTGAACTTTTACGTGTAAATGTTTTTTTTTATATGATGAATATGTCTTAACTTAGCACCCTGGTATAGCTAACTCAATTTCGGGTAAAGTGTGGATTGAGTCCTTTCTATGTGACTACGTCCATTTAATGATGTGAACGGTGCTGGCTCAGGCGGCATCCCAGTTCGTAGTGGAGTCGTGGTGGCGGTGCGCGGTGGGCGCGTGGCTGCGTGAACTCGGCTTCGTGGCGTGCTACGGCTCCGTGGTGCTGCGCCTGTGGGTGCTGCTCGCAGAGTTCCGCACCAGGAAGGCGCACCGCTGGACGCCTAGAGACACTGAGGTGAATACAATGGAATAACAGTGATTTTTTTACATTTAGCTATAAAGCTTGGCACACTTCTTATGCCAATCCAGGCTTGTTAAAAGAATAAACAAAGCACCCAAAACACACTAAAGAAAGAATACAGGAGTGAAGAAATCACAATAAAAAATCTTGATGTTTCTTATACAATTTAAGCTAAGTACATTAAAATCATCACCTCCTTACTGTCTTCATCATAAGAATAAAGGGCGTAACATATTGCGGAACATAGCTTTATGTTCATGGCAATAAGTGCTTAACTACTGTCTGAGCTTCAGGTTTACTGAAGGATTTTCTATTTCATAAGAACTTTCTCCTGACATTCAATAACCTCAGCTAAAAAAGAATTAGAGATATCTAGCCGTTTTACAGTTTTCCGCTTAAGAACCGCATATTTTAGTGAATTGTTTTTCAAAAGCTTTTATTTAACTTGCTTGCAATGTTCGATTCAAATCTTAGAACTCTATTTTGAAACAGATGTACTCAACCGATTCAGTTGAAATTTTGTATATACCTTCAGTTTTTACCATGTAGATGTACTTAATCAGAAACAGTGAACGTAACGTAAATAGAGCGTCTATGGTCCTAAGTTGGTCGGATACTTGACTTGTAACCGGGAGGTCCCGGGTTCGAGTCCGGCTACTGGACGTGTACCAATGGGACTCTTTTTCAGAGCCTATGTACGCAACGCAACGCTCTTACGGTGAAGAACAACATCGTGATGAAACCCGCACACCACAAGGTGTGTGAACCCTATAACGGCGATGGGCTCACCACCTGTCACGTTTGGGTTAAATACGCTTGGTGAATCGTGGGTACTTGCTTTAGCAAGTGCCTCTGCCTACCCCTCTTTGGGATTAAAGGCGTTGAACGTAACGTAAGTACTCAATTTAGTTTTCAATATCCGCCAGGTGTTGCGCATAGTGGGCGCAATGCTGGCCCCGCACACCACAAGGTGTGTGAACCCTATAACGGCGATGGGCTCCCCCGCTGTCACGTTGGGTTAAATACGCTCGGTGAACCGTGGGTACTTGCTTTAGCAAGTGCCTCTGCCTACCCCTCTTTGGGATTAAAGGCGTTGAACGTAACGTAAGTACTCAATTTAGTTTTCAATATCCGCCAGGTGTTGCGCATAGTGGGCGCAATGCTGGCCGGCGCCGTGTGCTACCTGGCGGCGTTCACGGCGACGGCGGCGTGCGCGGAGCCGGAGCGCGGCTGCTCGCGCGCGGCCTGGCATCACGTCACCGCCGCCGCTGAGCTGCTGCTGCTCGTCGCCGGATTGAGGATAGCCTACGCCGCTAGGAATGCTAACGTACCGTTTCAGGTACTGATTTATCCTCCGACTAATAAAAACCTAAGCTGCCACCACAGCCGGCAGCATTATGAGAACGACGCGGCGGTGTTTAAATACCTAGGTGTAAATGATTGGAACGCATGTGAAACGAACAGTACAAAGTTGTGTGCTCGACGCGTCAATGTGCCTATTTTATTAGATGCTTGTGAAATTTTACTATAGGTATGATAGAAGGTGACAGAAGGAATACCTTCTTTTAATAAATTGTTCGTAAAATATTTTCTTAAGACCTTCATATTGACCAACGCAACTGGTTGGACAAAACTGTTACTCTTATTCTTGCGATCTGGAACCGAGATCAGCACAGAACTTTGAACCAATTTGAAATCATTATGTAATGTGTTCAGGAGCGCGGATGGCTGGCGGCGGCGCTGGCGTGCGAGGGCGTGTGGGGCGTGGCGTGGCGCTGTGCGGCGGCGGCGGGCGCGGCGCCGGAGCGCTCGCCCGTGGCGGCGTCGGCGCGCGCGCACCTCTCCGCCGGCGCCGCGCTCGCCTGCGTGCTCGCCCCGAGGCTCTGGCACGGATACAGGGCCCGGTCGCTGGCACAGGAGGTAGGCTTGATAACTTACTATCTTCCGCTGTCTGTCCCTATGTGTGATTCCACCACATTCAGCCACATGCAATCTGGATGCTGTACGGGGGCCTCCCCAAATGGTTTCTATGATCAATTTGGGATTTTCAATTTCATACGATACATGTCGGTATTAAAAGACAGTTCAATGTAGTACACGTTAAATCCCAGGTGTCACGTCGCGGCCCGGCTGAAGGCTTCGGCATAGAGGGAGAAGAGGAACCAACCAACGAGGAAGTTCGAGCCGAACTAAAACGACTCTACGTCCAGCTCGAGATCTTACGGAACAAGACCTTGCGCAGGGACAACCCGCACATCAGCAAGCGACGCGGTGGACGGAAGCCACCGCATCGACGCTTCTCTTTGCAGGTAAAATTAAAAAAAAAAACTAACTGTCATTGGCACGGTAAGCATCCCGCCATTCTTTCTTCCAAATTTAAAAAGTGCCCATTCTACTAACTACCTAATCGGCATAACGTTGCATACTCCCTCTTCCCATATAATCAGACTTGTAGATAACATTATAAAGATAGAATATCTTCAATAGACAGAGATATCTTTCAATGATCTACACTAGGGACGTGTTTAGAGAATACTGCTCAAAACAAAACAGTATCTAGGTTGATGTGAACCTGTATGTACAACCTACCCCGTATAAGGTCACTTATTAAGTATGTGGCTTGAATGTTTAACAGATGTGTAGTGAACTATATCCCCTATAGGTACCTACGTAATATCTATGGTAACTAACAGTAGTTCACTGTCTTATGAATGTATCTATTACCTAGACCTGTTTTCATTCCATTAACACGATGTTTCATCTTTCATCCCGATCCAACTTTAGAAAAAGGGCAGTCGCGAGAAGGTAAGACGCTAAACTTACAGCATGTACCTACAGACGTGGTCGCACTAGCATGCCGTGATATTTGTGACTTTACATCCCTTTTGTCCTAAGCCGTTCTGTCCTATTCTACCGTCCTCGTTTGGTCCGGCCCCAGTTTGTACCAAACGCCCCGAAAGTGTAGACCCCGCTGCAACACCGCGCCCCCGGCTACAAGCACCGGCCCTGCGATACCTACCAACCAGCCAGTCCTAAGCAATGTTTATTCCCATAAGCTTTCGTACTATAAGAACCCTTTAAATAAAATAAAAAACTAAACGTCGAACGAAATCACGCTGAAATAAAAAAAAAAACTAAAATTTAAAAAGTAGGTTAGTTAAACTCGTAATTTTATTCAACAACTACTTAATCCTTTCGCAATAGGTGTATCTATATAATAAGAAATGAAAAATAACAGGTACTTAGTTCCTAGCATACCCAATGAAAGGATAATAGTTATGAATAAAGCTGCGATATCGATAAGTTACCGCTTCTAGAAAACTTGAGAATTGCTTTAAAAGTTTTTGCCCGCCATTTTGGTTTTTATGTTTTTTTATAATGTATGAAATGCACAGGCTCTGCAAGCGCGCCGCGGCGGGAAGAGCAAGGGCGCGAGCGTTGTCGAGGCGAGCGAGGCAGGTGACGCGTCCCGGACGCCCGAGGACTCGGTATGCTCCGCGGAAGGCCCGTCCCACTACACGGACGGTGACGCTGCATGATCCACGCTCTCGCATCCCCCCACGCCGCACGACTACATCATCTCCTACGTTTTCGAGTGCGTCGAAAGAGGTTGAGGTGCCGTTAAAACTTTTTGGAACTCAATGTAAAGTTGTGAAGTTTTTTTTTTAAATCTATCAATCGGTGGTTGTCGAGATTCATATCGATTTAGCCATTTTGTACCACTAGGAATTTTGGAATTACAAATAGGAATTTGTTTTGCCAGACGCATATAAATGTTGCCCTACACCTAGATGTTGTTTATATATGTGATAATAAAACAATATTAGAACAATAAATCGTTATCGTTAATTCGTAATTAGGTTAAGTGCTATGATAACTTTGTGTTCTTAAAATTGTAAGAATTTTTCCATTGTAATTTATCAAATTACTTACAATAAGTACCTAGGTGTAATTCATGAACAAGTATTTAAGCACATTAAGACAGTACAGTTTTATTTATGTTCCTATGTCTTTATGTTTTTATAACATTAAATTAAGGTGCTTCATTATTAGAAAAAGTTGGTTACTAAAATGATTTGCGTTATACATATAAAAAACAATAAAGTGTACCTATAGGTACCTGCTTACTATATTTTTTTCAATCCTAAGTGATTACGTTCTGCCAAGAAAAATGGTCTACAACCTTAAGGTTGAAATTCGTATGAATACAATATTTGACAATAAGGTTCTCAGTATAAAAACCTTGAAGATTCGATGATGACCTTCCAATGTGATTTGAAGTCACATATTTGGAAGTGTCATCACGTGACTGAGAGAACACTTTTTTGCCCGACTGTACTGGGATCTGAATCTAATAAAGTAGCACCTGAGGTATTACGTACACTTTTTACATGTGATTAATTAAATGATTGGGCCTGTTTTAAATTATATCGTGCGAAAGAGCCGTTATAGGTATAGACGCCTGTCCCAGCACCATCCGTAAACCTATCATAATATACGTACATACTTACTAAACTAATCTAATTACCGCCATATTGATAAACAGTTAAAACGATGACTATTTGACGTATATCAACTTAAACTAGTTTATGCGTATTTAGCGTACTAGATAAACTTTTATGACGCATAGATGTCACTGCTCCTGATTGGTTTCCTCTTAACAGTGCATCTTGACAGTGCATAGGGCTCTTTGTTAAATTGTTTGCCTATAACGCTGTTACAACTCTATGAATACCACACGTAGTACGTAAATATCTGACCCCACAATGTATGACAATTTTAAATTATACCTAATGTTGAAATAGGGCTCAGAATGTACCATACCGTGGATGCCACTCGCAGTGTGCCCCCAACTAAAGCATAGGTTCCAACTGGTGCAAACACCGTAAAATAATCTTAATACGGTGAATATCATCTTACTAGTCACTCACCTATTTAAAACATATTTTGTCCTCACTGGTGTACTTAAAAAGCTGAAAGGATCTTTTGGCGCGTGTGCTGAAAACCAAATAAGTACTTATGACTTATCGATAACCAAAACTGTATCTACCCCTTTCGGGGACACATCCCGCCTGTCGACGTTTTACCACTAAAACTTCTAATGTTGCCAAATCGGAGTCCACGAAACTGTTAAATAAGTATATTAATCCTGGTCTTGAATTTGTGTTGAGTGCTATAAATGAGTTACGACTTAAAATGGTTGCAAACTTTTTATCGAACCGAAATATCCTTTTCTACGCCATAGTACCTGCATTTATGTATAAATAATTACTATAATAAGTTATATTTTGTTTGTTGGTTTAAATTTACTAAACTATATTCACTCCATGTTTAATGACAGGGCACAGTTATCGTACTATAATTCTAGTCAAGCTGTACCAAATATAATTTAATATAATTTAAGTACTATCTTAAATATTTATCTCAGAATTTCTATGTAGTGAGGTACCTATAGGACCTAGGGTTGAATTATGCATTTAGCTGATTTTGAAAATATTGTGTTCGATACCTAAGCCAAAGTTCAAACTCAGCTGGAGAACATAATTTAAGGAACAATTTCCATGCACAAATTAGAGTAACACATACCTATAAGTTTACAAAATATTATGTACTTACCTACCTATTATAGTGTTTATGAAAGTACCTACCTACAAACTTGCAAAAGATATTATATAAGTGTTTAAATTTAAAGATCTATCTTATTAAATAGTGGTTTTCGTATTTCAATTTAAACCACAATGACTAAATTGCTTCACGTTTCTAAAAAAAACCAACACAGCCAATTTGTTTTTAACGTAAAAAATATACTATTTACGAGTTTACAGACCTTTTCTAAAATCCTGAAAACAACCTCATAATAGGACCAAGGAAACGCGTACTGTAAAACAATATTTAATTAACATTTTACTAGGTATATTAAAAGTTTAACTGACCTCGAATTTTATGTACAATGATGTTTAAAAGTGTCTGAACAAACTAAATGCTAAATTTGAAGAAGAAACGGATGGCACAAGTACAAATTGTATTATTTCTCCAAAATATCTGATATTTAATGGTCAAAACTATTATATATGCTAAGTATGTAATACTTAACAATAGAATAACGTTTTTTATAACAAAAGTGTAGTGTTCATTGGGAATAAAATTCATTTAAAATAAGAACTTACATAATGCTAGTGGAGAAGAAAGATACTTTCAAAAGGCAAACTCTGAATACTTACAATTTCACAAAAATAAGATTCCAATTTCACTTTAACCCAAGATTTAAAAAACTGAAAATACGCTTAGCAAATTACAGGACGTCCACTAGTATATTATCTTTAATTTTAAAATATAGATACCATGCCAAAAAGATACCATAAATTATTGCTATTTGGAATGCCATTAGAGGTTTTTAATTTTTGATCCCGATAGTACGTGCCTGATATATTGTAAATGCCCATAGTAAAAACACTTTTAGGCTATTATTTTTCTAGGTACAACTAAGTATGATTGGATTAAGTATTGTACAGTAATATTAATTGTGAGTGAAATAATGTACAGTTAAAGTCACATAATTGACTGCATTGTGGTTGTTTATATATCTACCTTATTCATATGTTGTAAATTTATTATCTTCGTATATTTATCTACGTATGTATATCAAATATTTAGCATAAAAATAAAGATGATCTTAAAAACAATCCTTTTTTTTTGTTGTTATCTACCCACACACAACCCGCGGTATTGAAGGCACGATACTCCCGCCGATCCTGCGTCAGGTGTACCATCATACAAAATACATATCGATGGCTTCCCGCCAAAAAGGTCTAAGCGACATTTAAGTAATTCCACAGGAGAGTGGCTTAAAGTTTAAATAAAGCAATGTTTTGGGAGAAAAACACATAATCTTTACCGCGTAAGCGACATCAAACTACGTCATATAGACATATAGACAAATCGACGCATATCGATCGATATAAATATGCATTTTCTACAGATTGCAATAGTTTTTAGTAAGTTTGTGAAATGGTGCTTTGTGTGAAAAACTCGCAACTCAACATTTTGAAGTTATCGTTAAAATAACAAATGCCTGCTAAAGAGATACCGACGACATTAACAGAGCGTTCCTTTGATTGTGTTAGATCGTATCAATAACTTACTAGTATGGCGAAAGTTCTGAGGTAACAAACATAAAACAAAATACAGACGAATTGAGAACCTTATCCTTTTTTGAAGTTGGTTACAAAGGGGAATTATAGTCAGCTCGTTTCGAAACGTCGAGCAAACAACGAAGGTAAGCTTGCTTATCTTTGGTTAATTTTCGCGCCATATTACCAGTTTTAAACTTAATCTAAATATATAAAAGGAGAAACTGGCTGACTGACATACATATATAATTGTTTTTAAATTAATATATACATAAAACACCCAGACAGACGCAACAATTGCCTCAGATCATTACTGCAGCATTATGTCGACTGAGTTTTCGTTAAGTTTAGGACTTACTCGACATTACCGAAATAAACTCTACATATAGCGAAAGGTACTTAGGTTAGTTTATATTTGTTAAAAATTGTTGGTGCCTATAAAGATTATAAATGTTGCTTTCATTTTCTGTTTAAAAAAATAGAGCATGCTCTCATTAACGTAGGAACCAGTGGCGTGCACATCATATAGGCAAAAAATCACTGCCTACCTTAGTATTTTGGCTACCCGACCTAATAATAGAGTTGTTGCTAGATCTTCTTTTGTAGGTAGATAGATAGTTCGTAGGTAGATAGATAGGGGCCTATAGTTCGTAAAGACAAGTTACCTATACATAGGTATCAATCCTTGGGGATTACAGCCTACCTTGTCGTAAAGGCCAGTGCACGCCACTGGTAGAAACCAACCCCTGGTATGGGACGCCTTATCTAGTACTATAGAGATCGTTGCTTGTGCCACTAAATTTCGATAGAGCCCACGTCCTTTTTCATAACCAGAACGCGGTTATTGTCAATGATTAACTATTTGATACACATTGCCGCCTCAGAATGTGATTGTAAAAATAATATAATGTAGATGACGCAATGAATACTGAAGCGTCAATGTATTTGGTGATTGTCGCGTTTACCACGATACGCGCGTAGCATATTATTATACGGTATCCTAGCAACAAAGTTGTTTGTAGCTATGCAATGTCACAAATAAATAAAAGAAATTCTTCCTTTTTTTTTTGGAAAATGGCGCAATACGGCGGCGTTTCCCGGCAACATGTATTGCGAAGGATGCGTTGGAAATATGCATATTTTAATAAGAAATCAAAATAATTTGTGTTAGAATATGTAGTGTATATTTAAACTCCGAATTAATATGTCAGGTGAGTAAATGAATGTGTTACTTGGGGTTGTTTTTATAGAAAACTGTAAAATTATATTTACTGTTATTATTTTTGTTTGACAACACTTTAGTTAGTAGGAATGTAACTACCTACCTACCTATCTAGGTAATATTCAAAATATGTATATCGAGTGCACAGTTTAGGAATGACCAGTTTTTCTTAAACGAATTTAAGTTGTATGATTTCATTTTTATGTAGACATTTTTATTTATTAAAAAGAAATATATTTATTGTTAAAAAGAAAGATATGTTTTTATTGGAGAGATTTTATTTTTTCATGATTTTTGTATAAGTATGCCATAATCAGATCACAGTGGCGTGCAATTGGAGAGGCTTATGTCCAGCAGTGGACAGGTATGGGCTGATGATAATGATGATGCCATAATAAAAGTTTCAGTTCATATTAGCCCAACAAACGTTTCTAAGACATAGATAGGCTCAGAGTTTTGTGGATGTCGTATCGTAGTGTCACGAATATTATTTTTTTACTTACAAATAAGTAATGATTTTGGAATCCCCAAGCACAATCGTCGGTTCTGATAGACCCCTATCGTTTCATCTACATTCATACATGACCTCCGGGTTCGAGTATTTTTCACGCCACCTTCCACCAGGACATCACCAATCTGGTCAATGTATGTCCTTCTGGGGCGACCTCTACTCACCCGGCCCATTACATCACCTACATAAATCTCTTTCGTCAATCGACTTTCATCCATTCTCTCCATATGCCCAAACCATCATGCCTTTTTCAATCTTGGTCACTACATCTTCTTTCAAAACGCAACTTTCTCTTATCACACTATTCCTCACTCTGCCATTCAATGTCACGCCTTTCACGCTCCGCAATGACCGCATTTCTACGGCATTGACTTTACTTTTGTGCTTCTTCTGCCATACCCAACTTTCACTCCCGTACATTAAGGTAGGTGCCAGTACAGCGTCATGGACAGCCAATCCTGCCTCTTTCGACATGAATTGGGTCTCCATAAGACTGCGAAGGGCACCATTTTTCTCATGGAAAAAATTGAATCTTCCAATTAAGCTTTCGTGTAAGTCACTACACTATATTTTTTTACCAAAAAGATAAATATAAAAACGGTTTTGTGCGAGTGCATGTGAGTATTTAGTAGGTACTTCGCTCACAAAGTACAAATACACATTATTACCGTTCAATCAGGGCGACATATCGATAGCGTGTGGCGGCTCGGCTTGCTTCACCCGTCGCGTCACATTGTAGGTACCGTCATATGCAAAAACACACTTACATACACTTAGATACATTTCAAAGCCATTTTCTCTTAAAATAACGACTGCTACTTTGATATTAAACCTATTCCATCATAGCAAGTAATCTAAAATAGCAACCATTACATTCCTATGAATGCTTTATAAAAAAATGGATTTGAAATGTTTCTAAGCGTATACATGTTTTTGCACGTGACTGTACACTGTACAGTCAAACACGACATGTGATACTACATAATTGACTTCCATAGGCTTTGTTCTTCACTCCTAGTCGTCCTTAAAAAAGGAGTCTTTCTTGATTCGATTATTTTTATGTTTCCTGATAAATTCGTCGTTTATGAACTGATTTAAATGATTCTTTTATTTTTTTTTAAGAGAAGATATTTCAAAGGTGGTCTTATGTATTCCGAACCTTTTTTGTTGTTACTTTTAATTTAATATTTGACATTAATTGTCTGTTTGGTTTATATTTTTCTGTCAGTGTCATTGTGTATAATATTGTCTCGCTACCAACTCGTCTTTCTCCTAATAAATAATAAATATATTTGTACCCAACTCATAGTTCATTTCATTTACAGTTCGCGAGCCTTAAATTAGTCCGCTTCGCCATGATAAAGAAGTCAGGGTTCGATGATATCAGACCCGATAGATATATCGATGGGAATTTAAAAAAAGACGCGGGAGACTAAAGTACTCTTTGAAGTCGTTTCCTTTTTCTTTACAATTATATAACATATCTTTTTCATCATTAATCCTATTCAACAACCATAATTCAGATACAGGCGATAAGGACAGGCGTGAAGTGTATGTATGTATGTATGTAATTCAGATACGTATGTGACGTTTAAGGTGCGCATCACAATAGCCGCGATGATCCGCCCTCTATCACGCTGAGGTTAATGCTAAAAAGAGTTAATACTCTTGGTGAACTGTGGGCATTTTACTTGACGACTTCAGAAAATCTAGTTCTGAGGGTTTGAAACGCGTGAAAATTTATTTTTTCTTTTTACCTATTTGGGTTGTTTTTATTTCCACTTCTGGTTTGCGTTGCTTCCGTCTACTTTTTCGGGTTCGGGGTTCGGGGTTCGGTTCGGTTCGGGGTCTGGTCGAAAATAATTTATGAATTCCATCTTACTAGAATTTTCTTCTATAAAAAATGCGCTTTAATTTACAGCTTTAAACGGCACTCCTAAAAAAATAAGTTTTTTGCGCTTATCCCCTTCTATCCTACGAACCTTCGATATTGTTAGATTGTAATCTACTTAGTTTATCTTTAACATAGCACCAACCTATAGTTGAATCGTGTAACCAATCGACTTCGAACCGTTCAATCGAACATGTCATATTACAAATTGAATGTCTCATAAACTTTAATCGAGTTCGAACACCACAAATAGAAGCCGGTATCAACTAACTTCAATGCAAACACAAAATTGTTTTCGAACTACACACATGTTTACCTAGGTAGTGTTCGGAAATCCTAGTAAATGTAAGTCATGTCGTAGCGTTAATGGCTTCGATTTAAACATGCATGCACACGTCACCGGCACCCGCCTTGTTTCTGAGGTGTAAACTTGCAAACTTGTTCAGTGCATGGACTGAAGTACGTGTGCTTTAAGCTGAGCTTTCAAGTGATTATAAATTTTAACATAATTATGTTTTTCGATGCGGATGCATTGCAACACGCTACCATATACAATCGGGATCCTAATGGTTGGTGAATTTAATTGTTTTTTTTATTTAGTAGGTGGTTTCATTTGAATAAAACCTACTGTCGGTTAGAAATTGGATAACGATAGATTTATCAATCACCATTAAACTACATACTATAAGTACCTACCTAGTGCTAAATTTCTCTTGTTTCCAATAATTTTAAGGAAACAGAATACTTAATATTTCTAAAAGTTATTCACAAAGTTAATACCAATGTTAAAAATACACGATAATATTCAGGCATTCTAGACACCATTTTTTCTTTTCTTTTTTAAACGGACTTAATGGGAACAAAGGAAGAGGTTCTTAAATTGACGATAGATTTTGTTTGTGTGTTTGTTAACTCAAAACTTGACAAGGTAGGATTTCGGTGTTTTTTTTTTGTTGAAAGATGGTGCTTCCCGTTTGGTCTCATTTAAATTTGGTTTAGTTCTGACAATAGCATGCATAACAAAAAAAAACAAAACCCCAAATATAATAATACAGAACCACAAAATGTAAATTTTAATATTATATAGTAGAGAATTTATTAGATTAGTATTAGTTTATGTCGATATTTAATCATGTATAATTTAGTTATTTAAATTACTATATGCAATGCCCTAACAGGGCCCATATAAATGTAGAGCTCATTAAACTTTATGTATCTACTTTATATGA
>SJJU01004680.1:0-24223 GCA_012932125.1 Conopomorpha cramerella
AAACTGACTCGATTTCATTGCTCCCGAGTGTAGTAGGTAGTACATTTGTACTACTGGTTGTATATATAGTATACTAATATCACTTTAAGTATTCGATTAGTCTCATTAGTACTAAAGAGAAGGAAGTACCTTTTCTCTTCAGACTTTTCATCCACATGCGAAAAAGTTGAGAGTTGAAAAAGCTATACAAAACTAAACGAGTATTTACTTAGACGCTTAATAAATTGATAATTATTGGCCTGGGCATGTACACTCCCATATTCTACGGAAGTAGAGGGATTAAGACATGTTCCCAAATAGAGAGACGAAATGAGTAGGATTCAATACACTCGTAAGCAAAAAATCAGGGTCTTGTATAAAACTTCAATAAATTATATAATTCCGAAAGTAGTAATATTGAATACAGGACAATAATACTTTACATGACTTTCTTTTTCGCAATTTTATTGTCTTTAAAAAATAGTTTCTTTTACTCAGCCAGCTCTCTTCCATTGCGAAATATTTAGATGTGTTGTGAGTGTACCTACCCATCTCGGTGTGACCAGGAATTTTTGCTCAAGAGTGTAGTCCGACTACATAGAACAGTGTACACCGACATATATCTAGATCCACAAAATGTAACTGTAATATGATCAGAATATTTTTAGTGGGTATGTACATTTTAGGTTTCTGTTAAGAAGAAAAAACAAGAAATATTCTGTCTTATTTAGTTTGTGCCTAAATTGAATTTGATTCCCAATTTTCGAGTGCACACTCTAACCCTTTCTGGGATACATCCCGTCTGTCGCCTAGATAAGAATAAATCTTCTTCTTCGTATATATAATAATAATAAATCTGCTTCCTTGAGCTGTTCACCAGCCAGGGATGTATCCGGCCATCAAGCATTTGTTAAATTAGTATTAAGTCATATTTATATTAAGTGTACTTATCAGTAAGCCTTGGCGAACTGAAAAGATGCCAATTTCTTACCAGTTCTTCTGTCCAGTAAAAGAAATGAATTCAAACCGGGGGCGTTCACTTTTGTTTTTAAAGTCATAAATGACGCTCATCAAGCATTGTGTTATGCTACTGTATATCTGCATGTTATAGCTCTTATAACAATGAAATAAAGATATTTTGACTTGACTTCTCTTAATATCTCTGAAAGTGCTAAGGATCAAGTATTTTAAAAACTTACAACCTAGGTGGAGAAGGACTCGCTGATTGAAAGTAGAGCAAAAAGGGCGAATGGCTACATATACAATGCAATATTTTTTAAAGACAGATGTCTCCACAGTTTTCCTGTGCTTGTCGCTTGTGACATTAGATTAGTTACGTGGAAGAGCGTCACACGAGGGTAATATCACACGTAACGGGGTAATCATGCGCCGGCGGCTACTGGGCTGCAGTAACTCCTACATGCCATCAAATCGGAGGATGCGTTTGACGCTACATTTTGATGCTTTTGTTATGATCACGGTGCTGTATGAGAGATGGTGTAGGAATAGGTTACTACAGTCTGTCTTGTCTATACTGCTACTGCAGATATGGATTAATATAAGATATAGGTACTATAAAACTCAAAGCCCTGACTGACTTATTCATCACTGTCTCATCAACGCCCAGCCCACACCCTTGCCCTTAGAAAGCTGATATTTTGCACAGGAGTCCATGTTATGATGTTTACGTGAGATTAGAAATACTTATCTGAAATATCTTGAAACACTGTTAATAATGCATATTGGCAAAACAACGTAGTGAGCCAGCCAGGCAGGTGTCGTCAGATAGTCTATTTTAAAGTGGTAAAAAAAAATAACAAAATTTTGTCGCAGAGAGTAGAGTAGAGAACGAATCAGATGCAACCACTTTATTCTATGATTGTTCGTCTTGGAATTAGGTCTTTTGCTGTTTTTTTTTAATCTCCTCATTACTGGTCACTAAATTTGGTGAATAGTGGGAATCTTTAATAGTCGGAATTGATGCAAGCTGGAGAGACTTTTACAATAAATGTTTTTTTTGTAGGGGTATTTATTTGTGATAGAAATGTAATTAAATTAGTAGTGGGGGAGCGGAAAAGGATAATAATACCATTCGGCCGTTCCGATTATGTACGGGAGGAAGAGGTTGGTGCGCTTCGTATTTGTGGCACACTTTGTGTGACGCACACACCTTTTGAAGTTTATTTAATTCTTAAGCATTGGTTTATAGTTTTGAAAGTTCCACAAAAAAAACGCTTTTCTATTTTATCTTACTGTGCGCTTGTGCGCCTGCGCGGTGCGTTTATCTTCCTATATTTTCGCCGCAAGGTGAAGCAAGGATAGCGAGCGAGAGTGAGGTAGTGGAAATACATGTAGAGGAAATACATGTGAGATGTGTTCAACCAAGAAGAGTTTTGCCGTTTCAAATGTGCATATCTGGGAATATCAGTCAATTCTAACATTCCGAATGTTAACTTGTTAGAATTAATCTATAACTTAGAATAACATACGCCTAATTGCTCTGCTATAGTTTCCCGGCGCTGAACAATTTGGACACTCAAACTAGTGATAGTTGTAAAACACATTTTTGATATCCCGATAAAACTATCATCACAGAGTAATTAGGTACTTATTTGCTAGTGTGTTCCCACTGTCATATGAATATATGTATAAGATGTTATGGACTATAGGTACTCGATGAATAGGTACTTTGAAGACAAAACTCTTGTACCTTTTCTGTGCCCATCAGGGTCCACAATGCTGTACTTACCTATATTTATATTATTTTTAAAATTTTATTTCTTTAAATAATTGAGTATTGCTGTGCCTATAGTGCGTGTAAAAAACACCGAGCAATGGTCTCCACATTGTTGCCATAGTAAAAGTTGTTCATATTGACGAACCCAATAATGTTTCCTCGGGGTGCTCGGGAACCTTTTACACTCAGTTTGTGTCCTAAACGGAAACGTATCTAATTCAAAATTACCTATAAACAGGAAAATTTCTCTGTGACATTATGGGTACAGTTTTAACAATAATGCAATAACATAAAATCTCACGAAATGAACTCGTCCAGTAATAATTTTAAACAGAAAACTATATATAAGATAATTTTAAACAGAAACGCATAAATTACCCCAAATGTAGGCGCATTTTTTAAAATTTCCTTTCAAACTTGAACATCAAATTACATTTCATACACACGCTATTATCCAATTTGTCACAGTAAAGCTAGCGTCATACTTTCACCGATTTTGGAAATGTGGGCAATTTTGGGCGTTCGTAAATATGAAATTTCACATTATATATACATGACACTTCACCATTGCTTACCTAGGCATACACTTACTTGACAAATTAAATTGTTATAGTCAAAAAACATAAATAAAACGAGTATCATTTGGAGTATCATACAAACAATTAAACAGAGAAAAAATACGCGTAAATACGTAATATACAAGAGTGTAGTTTGTATTAGGTAAATAATTATGAAAAATCCTGGTAAATAATTATCTTAATCATAGTGGCAAACGTTGATTTACCAATATAGATTCATGATGTAATGATCAGTGTTTCTCTAATATTATACGTATAAGCACACATATAACACACACACACACACACACATATAAATCATCAAGAATCACATCATCTTGTAAAGAAAACCGCATAAAAATCCGTTGCGTGGTTTTCAAGATCTAAGCATAAGTACATAGGAACAGACAGCGGGAGGAAACTTTATTTCCTATTATCTAGTGATAATCATAATATGTGTGTCGTTTAGTTCATTTTGTGCCGGATAACTGTTGCTGCCACTATCGGATCTGTTACCCAGTTTGCATGCCTGGGATTTCTCTTAAATTGTTTACTACTTACTAGGTATTAAGGAATGATTTTTGCTGTTTCACAGTTCATTTGCTTTAGGAATATACTTCAAGTACCTACTGTAATGTTGTGCATCTATCCTTCTCTGGAGATTTATTATGGGAAAGTGAGATCGAAATATAAAATCAAGCTTATTCTAAATAGTTGACCCAATATACACTACATATTAACATTATCCTCCTGCTATTATTATCTATCATGCAAGTAAACCTTCCTATAAAATCACTCTATCTAAGTATCTAGTTTTCAAGTTTCAAAGATCTAAGTCTAGATATTGAACACACCTAGACTATCAACCAATATAGGAATAGACGAATAAAAAATACAGTTACTTGCTTTTTTATCCATAACTATTGCGTACTTTTCTTCCACCGAATATATACAAAAGTTATAAAAATCGGTCAAGTCGTTTCTGAGGAATTTTACAAACATGGCATATATTTTAGAAACTAGTCTACCAACCTACGGTTGAAACTCATATGAATGTCATTAGACATTCTTTTGTAATGTTACTTTACATTTGTACCAAGAAAAGGGTGTTTGTTTAAATAATGTTTTATTTTGTTCTGAGCTGTCTTGCCGGATCACCTTACGTTGGCGGTGAACCACATGGATACATAATTCTACAGGATGTTTATTACACTTCATAATCCAAGAACCATAAGTTATTTTTATTATTATTAAATATGGTATTTTTTTGTACAATTTAATAATACTGACCCGAACCTATAATGTTTTCCCATGTTGTGAGGTTGATTGGTAGATAATACATTGGTATTAAGTCCACCAATTGTACTTTTAGTGCAATAAAGTAATAAGTAAATTAACCGGTAAGAAAAGGATAATTTTTAAGTTTTCTATTATTTTTTCAACTGTCCCCAACCTCAACTTTGGCTCCTATATTGAGGCTACGGACAACGCTACAACGCGCAACCAAGAAGCTGGGCATCCTCTCCAAGGTGCGTCGGTATTTCACACCGGAACAGTTGCTCACATTTTATCAAGCACAAGTTCGGTCGTGTATGGAATACTGCTCTCACCTTTAGGATGGATCAGGAAAATACCATCTTGAGGCTCTGGAGGCAATAGAGAGGCGTTCTAGAAGGCTCATAGGTGACGACAGGCTGTTTGATGCCTGGACACAAAGCCTAGAACATCGCCGCAAGGTTGCGAGCCTATCTGTCTTCTAGTGCACCCGGCATTTCGGAGAGTGTGCTACGGAGTTGCATAACCTAATAACCCCTTTTTTTTCTTTTACAAATTTGTTTAGTTAGTTTTTTTTATTAGTAATGATAAATAGTGACCATAACCTGTAACTAATTCGTGAGTGAGTCTATTTCGCTTTGAAGTTAGGAGGCATGCGTGTGTTTCCTTACTTTCACACATACAGTAATGTCAACAAAAATCAAATGCTGGTGCGGACACTCTATTGAAGAAAAATCAGCCTGTATACAAAAGTGATACGTCTTTTACTTTATATTGAAAGTTGAAACAATAGCTCTTGGTCATTACCCACATCCGCTAAAAATGTAAGAAACGAGTAACTACTTATGTTATGGCTTGTATGAGCCACGAGCGAAGGGGCCTATACCTACCTATCTATCTACTTATAACTCAATAATTCACGCCATTGCTATCTCGTATGGGGCACGCACTCCGTGAGCTTTCTGTTTCGGTTATCTACATTAGAAGTTAGATAAAGTAACAAGATGGATGGAACATTTCGATACAGCGATGATAAAATATCACAATGGTAAGTATTAGAATTTTAATGAATGTTTCCTTGTAGTATTGTTGTTTTCATTAATAAAAAGAAATGCTCACCGTGGCGCACATTTTTAAATGATTCTTTTATAGATAAAGGCAATGATGTGAATGATTTACTAATAACTATTCAGTGACACTTACTTGTAGAATTATTTATAGGTATTTATCAAAGAATAAAGATGAGCTGGCATGTGAAAGAGTCCAAAATTCGTCGAGGTGAAGAATGACCCGCGCGGCTCGGAGAGGGATGAAAGTACTGTGACGATGACCACAATCGTTTGGGTGGATGGACCTCTTTTTTTTTCTTTAATTTGGCTTTAGTTGCTATTACTGGCTCACGAACCTCTACTGCGAACCGTTTGCGAAGAAGTTTCGAATGTGAATTTCGTTCTCTTTATGCATCTTCACCAAGAAAGAAGTAACTTGCCTCAACTATAACGAACTACATTATATAAATTTTGTTTTGGCTATGTATTATATCGAATGTCCACTTGGTCAAGGCAGTTGTACAACTGTGTTGATGACATTTGCTGTGACACGAAGAGATAATTTTGGTGGAGTTGTATATTGTGTCAATTAAAAATTGATCTCTTGAAGAATTCTCGGATAATGAGTTCAACGACATTCATGATTTTTACCTTAGGGTAGGATAGGTAGTAGACCCGATTCTTGGCCGACTGTACAATTAGTTCATCAAAGCTCAAATTATCACGCTATTTAGTTCAGCAACCTACCTTCGTAGCAAGGAGTTCCCTGGCGAAGGTTTTCATAAAATGTATGTAAGGATTATGAGGATGTAACTTTATGATGTTATTCACCAGCTATTCATGGTATTGTGGCATGTTTAAACATTATTATCAGAATTCTTGGACTGCGAGCTTTCGTTGATATTTCCAGGAGTTGTTTCCCTGCAAGGCACCATCGACATTGCTTGTTTTCTTTCAATCGAAGCTATTTTTTTATTTTATCCATAGCCCTTTAGATAGAGTATCGTCTCGTGGTGCAGTAGTAGATTGTATTCTGCGGTGAGGTGATAATTCACCACAATCTGCGTCGTGAGCGCGCCAGCTTTGTGCCACCGATGTGCCACCGCCGCGCCCCTACTTCGCCCCCGCCGCGCCCCCGCCGCGTCTCCGCCACGCCGCCGCCGCTGCGCTGCCGTGCCGTGCCGCACAGCTCCTGTTCACTTCGCCTTTATTTAGAAAATTGATGAGAAATGATTCCCATTACGACCTGCCGCCTTATAACAGATGGATTATCGTAATCCATGGCGTTTTACCAATCATCCTTATTGCGCATGACGTAAGGGTGGGAATTGGACGATAGTGCGTGATGGAAGTGAACGCAAATTTGTTTTTGTGATTGCGAATCTTGGCTGTCCGGTAATCGGGCTGATATTGGTTTCGCGTTTTCTAATAGACAAGTTGCTCCTTAAGTGACCCGGTGGGAAAATAATCTGGGCTTTGTTGCAACTGGTGGGTACTTAGAAACCACGAATATGCTTTACCAATAGATAAGTGGATTACCAATAGAATGTAAGTACATCAGTGACATCCTAATTTGGAGAATTGAATAAATCTGTCTAGGAATGGAATCTTTACAAGTATTTTATTAATTTCAATTAGGTACATATGCGGAGTGATCTAGCAATCGTCAGATAATGCTTTGATAGACCAATATAACAGTTAATTCTATAATACAGTTGTACTTATAGCTCCTTGACCTATGTGTGCATTGAAGCCATATAAGCAACATAGGATGTAGGCACATCCCATACTGATCTGGATCTGGGATGTTAATGAAATGCGTCGGCTGCCTTTCTTCATGTTTTAGGAGTAGTCTATCAGATCTAGAGATTTAAAATATGGCCGAAGGTTTTTTCCACCCCCTTTAGATAATAGAAAAAAATACTTATTGTTTCAAACAAATTAAACAATTAAAATAAAGAATACACGTGTCTTCATACAAAGTTGTATTGAATTTTGTGTGTCCTTGACTCGTTTTGATGTCTCAATGTTAACTGTGCTGAAGGTGTAAAGATAAGAACGTTCAGTGCCTGACTATTCTTACATCAATTTCCATCAAGTGCAGCACTGCCATTTAGATGTGTGTGAAAACATCACTTTAATTAGCTCAAGTTATATAAGTGAGTTATGTACCTAATATTTAGAACTTTATGGCAAAGAAATGCACTGCAGAACGTGTACCAAACAATCTACTGTAGGAATTGATTGGAAACATTCATCAATTACTATAAGCTGTACACTCAAGCGTTCATGGACACAATAACTAATACTGAAAATTAATGATAGAGACGCGCATTAAATAAAAGCGTTCGTACCGCATTATAACAACCGGATGTTAATAACCATCCCCCAAGCTATTGTGCCCTTAATTAATCAGACAAAGGACGCCATCATCGGTATACGCGGCTCATTTCCACTGCGACCGCTAAACTAATCGATGATTACAATACCACATTAATATACAACTTACTGACGATCATATGCGGAACTAATCGGACAGTTCCTATTTTTGTTTAACGATAAAATTTTCGCTTGCACAGCAACGATAATAAGGCTTGTTAACAACAGTTTTGAGAGAGCTTTTTGCTGTATAAGCATTATTTAAGTACACGTACCTCGCTATGGTGGTTTGAACGATTAAACTACACGACCAAGTTAAGCTGAGCTGGTATGTAAAAGACTTCACAATTCGTCGAGGTCAGGAATGAGCAGCGCGACTCGCAGAGGGTTGAAAGCACAGCGGGTGACGATGATCACAATGCGCGGGTCATCTCACACAATGCCGTCACGTTTAGCATGACGATACATAGAAAAAAATATCGATTTCCGTAAATAAACGAGTGTGGCACATTTATAATAATGATGAATGGAGGCGATCAGCCGCGATCCGCCGCCGCCGCTCGCGTGACCAATCGCCGGAGCGATCGACTGTAACGCACTTATGATATTCATTGGGTGATAATTGAAAAGAAATTATGTATCAAAAGCTATAAATCTATTAAGAAGTAGGGCGCTAGATCGTTTCTCTATAGACATAAATCTTTTCAGATTTCCTTAGTTCGATTATATCTTATGTTGGTAGAGAGTTTTGTTATTATTATAAACGCAGATCTTGAGACAGACTGAATATCTTGGGAAAGTGTCCTCGTTTAGCATTCACCGTGCTAGATTATACAATGACAAAAAGTCACAGATGATGAAATAGTTTTACCTACTTTAATATTAGGGGTAACCAATACTTTCTTTATACTTACTGATGTCCATTACTGGACACACTGCCCACAATGAAAATACGGTAGAATAAATAATCGATAAACCGAAATACACACAAACATTACAACGTGGAAATCCTGCGAACGGGGCCCTCTAATGACGTCATGTTAACACTGTATATGAGGTAATCAATTTAACACTCCTCATGGTTGGGGAGACCAAATGTTGGGCCGTTCGGTAACCCTTTCATTGCGGTGTATTGAAAATAGAGAGCGTAGCTGATAGGTTCAGGGTCCAGTGCGTCCGGCAGCGGCGGGTTGACACCATGTGCTGCCTAAGTGGAATACAGTCACGGATCTATTTTGCTCTACATTAGATCACGCTTCTCCAGGAAGAGGAAAGCTGTTTTAAATTACTCATATTGAGATGCCAGTAGTCATACGAGTACAAGGGCAGCTCTGAAATTGCAAGCCGGAACAGCAAAAAAAAATACTTTTCATACAGATAGACAGAGGCACTTCCTAAGAAAATGCCTACGGTTCACCAAGCGTATTTTAACCCAACGTGACAGCGGGTGAGCCCATCGCCGTTATAGGGTTCACACACCTTGTGGAGTGCGGGTTTTATCATGATGTTGTCCTTTACCGTACGAGCGTTGCGTTGCGGACATATGCTCTGAAAAAGAGTCCCATTGGTTCACGTCCAGTACCCAGCCCGACTCGAAACCGCAATATAAAAAATGCACAAATATTTACTTATCCCTATAACAGTTCTCAATAAACAGCACAGCTCTATAATTTTCCTTGGAAATACCCAAGAACTTTAAGGATTTTGTGACGGTGTTTAACTGTACCCCTGTATTTCTATTACTTTCTTTTTATCAATAAAACAAAAAATGAAACACCCCATAATGAAGAATTTTAGTTTATTGCATCATAATTGCAACTTAAATGTAGAACCAGTATTGCACAGACCGAACTATTAGCGTATTAACTAATGCAAAGCAAAGTCAAAATGCAAATACAGTAAATTGACGCTTAATGGAGCGCGCTAACCGTAGGTTTCGATGCTATTACAAGCTGATATCGATGATTCTTGTGGCGCGGTTCAGTAGGGCCGCCGCCTAGCCGCCGCCGCCACCGCCGCCGTTGTGCTAATAAACTAGCATGATGAAAGGCATTCGATCCATGCCTCGTTGACGGCCGCTTGTCACGACGCTGTCCAACAACGTTGCTTTTTCAATACCACACAATATTATGTGTATTCGCCTATCATCACTTATTGTTTTCAATAACTAGTATGCACCTAAACAATGAATGTATTGCGATATACCACCAGAGTAACGGTAAACACCACACTGTATTTAGACATTTTTTTTACACACGCGTAAAGTTTCAACCTTAGAACTCGAAGGTAATAATTTAACTGTTCAAGGAAGTTTTCGTTACAAATTGCACTTCGTTTCCGAAAGAACTCTCTCAAGCATTCCAATTTAGAACCGCTCGCGTTTAAATATGCATAAACCGCGCTGTTTACAAGAAAGTTCAACGGTTTTACACGGAAAACAATCATTACCTACCTTTCCTTTTCCATGCTGCACTCCTTCTTTGTCTGAAATCAAAGCCAGCCTCAGAAGCCAGTGCGCTGTTTTAATAGTTTTGTTGAAAGCCAAATTGATACTCTCACATACAACCAATTATAACACTAAACTGTTCCCTACAACATTGTAAGAATTTAGGAAGAGCAGCAAGCCCTTCGCAGAAGTTCATTTGGCATCATTACAAAGTCAGTTAAATACCCTGGGGCCAAACGCGCTGTGGGTAGGGTTTTTTTCGCAACGTCTATAGGTAGAAGGTAGACATACGGTGAAATGGGTACAGTGCAGAAAGAACAGATGGATGTGAACAGCGCACCGACCGGCACAAAGGGACACACAGGCGTACCGCATTCACACATGCACGCGGCTCATCTGCACACTAATTACGTAATTACAAAGAATAAAAAAAAAACACAAAATGGCGAGCATTCTTACTGCGCCGTGGCATTAAGTCGGGACAGTCGATAAGTTTTTTCTGTCGCAAATTATAGAAAGTCAAAGCGTTTTGAAAAATGAATGACTTGTTAGGGTAGAGGTAATCGATGTTATTTATTATCATTACTTCATTGCGCGTTAATTTGATCGTAAGTTTCTGTCCAGCGCAATGGAGGGTAAAAAATGAATTTGTCTTTGAAATTGCATTTTATTGCATTATTCTATAACGAACTTCGACAAACGGATAATCTTGTAATATATACACTCGCGCTAATGAAGTACTTAGCGTTAAAAAGTTTCAAAGGTTTAATAAAAAACGTTTAAAAGTCAAGAAACATGTATATGCACAAAGTATGCGTACGTGCTTCGCTTGAGAAACGTAGTAGGTAGGTGAAACTTAAAAGTAACTAGGAAATAAAGTCTATAAAGAAGGAAACAAAGAAACTCTTTATGGTTGTTTCATATTATGAAAATATTTTAAATTTTGCATTCTTTATAGGGGCTGCATTTGAAATACTAAAACAAAATTTAACTGTACTGTATATTTATGATGGCACAAGCATATCAATAAATATAGAGCTGACCATAGGTCCTTCCGCGAGACGCACCACCGGAATAAATGCTGGGCAAAAGAAGATCGACAAAGGCGACAGACCGTTTAGGCACTTGGCTTTGCAGCAGTTACGATTTGAACACTTTCGGGGACCTTGAAAATATAAAAACATTGGCTTTTTATTGTTATGGTCCACGTACGGGGTAAGCAAAAGGAGAAAACTTACTCGGAGGTTCCACTTGATATTACAAACGTTAATTGAGCATGTGATATGTATGTATACAGGGTGGGGCCCACAACACGGGCCGAAGACTTAAACCAAGAATTTTGGCTATTTAACATCATTCTAAAGTGGCCCTAATAGTACAAACTTTGTGGTTTTGAAATAAACTGGGTGCAAACTTAGTAACTATACTCAATGAACTAATCATAATACACTAAAATCGCAAGTTATCGCTTAGGAATCGTTATGTGTCGTGGTGCGGGGGCATAACATCATACGCTATTTTGGCTGTCAGAAAAGGCAGTTACTACTTGCTTGCTGTCCATTGCTGGTAGGATTAATTTTATTAGGGATAACGCATTTTTTAAGTAATAATTTTGAAAACTTTTGAACACTTCTACGTGATTGCTAACAATCTTAAATGCTTATGTTTGGATTTTCGGCCCGTGTTGTGGGCCCCACCCTGTATATTGATGTAGTCAGTTAAATGAGTTATGAACATCATCAATAATCGTTTTTAAACACAAATAATAAAAAGGATCAGGAACTCATCACAACTGCGAAGGTTCTGGGACAAGCCCGCCACAACCAAGCCCTATCAGCCTTTCGGCGTATGGGCCATTATCTAGGGACGTTCGCCTCTACATTCTTTCAGCCCTTTTCTTCTTTTCACTACGTTTTCTTGACTTCATACACACATCAAAAGTGTCTAGGGATCAAGTACATTTTAGAAGATTGCAATCAAGAATATATTTTACAAAAACTGAATTCATTCAGAATTTATTCAAAATGTGGTGATAAGTCATTGATACAGGCATGGGGAATTAGGTAGGAGACCAATCCAGAAGATTAGATTTGATTTAAATAAATTAGATTTTTAGAGCTAAATATGTCTTGATCCCTAGACACTTCGAGATTCAAAGGATTTGTCAACTATCTCTTTTCTAGAAAATTGACGACCACATAAGAAAGACCACAAGACACCTTGTCTGGTTGGTCGCCTTTTCAATACGACTTCTTGTCATATATGTCACGTGTATATAGGTAAATAGTTTTAAATAAAAAAGAACCGAGTTCAACCTGTACTAATCGCCCTTACGATTTTGTAAAGTTCCCCTCGATTTATCGGGTCTCCCATCATCAAACCCTGACTACCTTATCATGGGACCACATTAGAAATATATTCTTAAAACAAAAAAAAACATGAAATCTGTTCATAAACAACGAAGTTATCGGCGAAGAAACATTTAAAAAAAACATGCAACCTACTTGGTTGAATTGATTTAGTTTTTTTTTTAATGTCAAATACTAGACCAGCTCGTGACAAGCAAATACTTACATACAACAAGTAGCAAAAGTGTCGCACCAAAATAAAATTTCACAGTAACTTTCCCAACATTCATATTGTTCGTGGGAAAACAAGTTATGAACTGTCGGAACTGTACACCGAAAACAAATACGCGCGTTTATCGCGGCCATCTTAATAACTGTTCTATAATTAGTCGATTTAGATTAGTTTAGATTAGAAAAGCACGCACTGGGGTAGATTGCTCGAGCTACCGTTCCGGCCCAGAGGCCAAAGTGTACCACTTGGTTGACAAAACTTTGTTACTGTTTTTCAGGTAGAGAGATGTTCTTAGGGTGTACTATGTATTTCAAATGTAATTCATACCAACCACGGAAACGTACCGGTACGTCATAGGTAGTTGAAGCTATATGTGTAGGTCAGGTATCTAAGCGTGTGATGCAGGCTTACGCATGCAGTTAAGAATAATTCCTAGCTAAAGCATTGCACATTTGGAAACTTTTTGATTCACAAAAAAAATAAAAATACTAGTAGACTTCAAAGTGTTGCCTCGCGCATCGCGTACGTAAATATTCGTATGCTTATATAAGTACATAACTAGCATTACTTTTCCTTTGATATGGTTTGAACCTTATTGGGAGTTCTATGAAATACATCACAACTGCATTAGGCCCCTAACTGCTGTTGTTTACTTCGAAATCCCATGCAATTTGGTTACGTTTTCATACATGTGGTGAGGAACTCAATGATATCTAACGCATCTCGCACTTGTGGACTTCCCGTTGTTTCGTTCGCTGTTAATGTCGTCGTCTTATCAACGTTTACATACGTATCTTCAAACGTATGTGAATCTTGCATCGCTACCATTTTTTGATACATTCCGCATTAACGCAACTACTTCAACAGATCTTAAAAAACGAACACAAGTACATTTTATATATATTATTTCTAAGTAGGTACTAATAGTCTAAGCTTGCTTTATACAATTTTTTTGGTGAAATATGTGTCAATATAGACAAAGATCATCTCAGGCTCATCAGCCGTAAAAATAGAATGACTCGTTGATAATTATATTAGCTCGTCGGAAAGAACTCTTTAACAAGTCTAGAAACGAACCACAGCTCTGCCCATAATGAGGGAAATTTGATAGTAAATAAAGTAAGTTTTCAATATTTTAAACCACTTTGTTCTCAACTTTCCATAAATTCATGTTTAAATTAGCGATGAAGTGAATTACACTCGAAAGAGAAAGCTTTCCACTCCCGTGCTCGACAGCTTGGGCTCTACATATGTCAATTAGTCAGCGCTATTTATATTAAATATTGTTAGAATGTGTACCTGTGTACCGGCAACTCCAGTATATTTTCTACATTAAAAAATGCTATAAATTTCCTGAAGTTATTTTAACAATTACCGATTAACACGAAGACTTCCCTGTAAGTAGTCAAGGACATTTGCAGCTGTGCTGGGAATGACTCGCAACTTCCCGGCGGTATACAGGATATTTATCCGTATTTTATATAACATGTACCATCGGTGGTTTGGGCATATGGAGAGAATGGATGAAAGTCGATTGACGAAAGAGATTTATATGGGTGATGTAATGGGCCGGGTGAGTAGAAGTCGCCCCAGAAGGACATATACAGACCAGATTGGTGATGTCCTGGCCGAAGGTGTCGTGAAAAGTACTCGAAACCGAAGGTCATGTATGAAAAGATGTATGAATGTAGATGAAGCGAAAGGGTATGTTAGGATCGTGACAAATGGAGATCTGTAGTCTCTGCCTACCCCTCTGGGAGACAGGCGTGAAGTGTATGTATGTATGTATGTACCATACATCGAGTAAGTTTCCTACGCTCTTACAACGTGATCCACACGGTATACATACCCTGAAGCGGTAAAGAGGAATTGAGCGCTAAGTTACAAATTAAACCTATTAAATATTTCAACGATCTTTATCGTAGCAATTAAGTATTATTTCGAAAATCTGGTAACAAGTTCCCATGATTTTGGTACAGTTAGCGGGGGAGAACAAACATCGCATTGGGGTCTCAAATTGTCCAACTTGTTTTAGTAGGTCTCCCACTGTTCAGTACATTCACAGGCCGAATGTGTTTGTAGTATGACTAAACGGTCAAAGCGTACAGGTGGGCGTTGGCGTTGGGCCACCTGACATGTGTAGCCGGGGACAAGCTAACAGTATGCCGTGGGCCTGAGCCTCCATAGCGTGTGTGTCCCTAAGAAAAAAAGCTCACTGTTCACAATTGCGGTCTACGTCAGTGAGTCCGCTGTGGCACGGAACTGACCACTTCCGCAGGACGCGGCAATTAGTGACACTCACACACACAAATAGCTCATTAACCACACTTTTACCCAAATCAAGTCAGCGGTCATTAAAATTTGATCCTGCTGCGACTCTACAATGGAAAAATTGTGTACTTTACTGGCGTGGCGTTTTGAAACGCAATGACATCGCTCTTTTTGTTTAGTTTATTTTATATGGTCTTTTTTTTTGTTTTGTTATTTTACCACGGCGTATCAAGAGGTAGGTTACCTTTACCAGATATGAGCAAGTACCGGATAATGTAAACATGTACAAAGAGATACATATTTATAAACGTTTTTAAAGTCAACATTAGCTTGCATAATCAATTATGCCCGTAATTTGATATTCATACACATAAAATCTACTTACTTTAAGTTGAAGAACAATGTTTGATTTCCCTAAACGCGGTCCGCGGCGCAGAGATCTCTTGTCCGATAGAGCAACGAAACGTATAATTAGAATGGTCGGGGAACTAAACTGTGTAACGACTTAAAAACTTACCTTCATTAACGTTGAAATATTCATAAAGATTGCGTCGGGGGCATATAAAAATACATTCTCGTTTGGTGCAACGACAGCGGACGTACGAAGAATAAAATTATTACACTAGTTTTTCATCATATAAAGTTGCATCACTTATGATGAATAGATTGGTTTGTCTTTTCCTGTAAATATACTGTACCGTGAGAAATAGAAACAGAAGCTTGGGACGACTTCGTTCAGTTGCGAAAACAGGAATATGCTAAGGGAAAAATAAACTCCAAATGCCTAGTGAGATAGAGAAGATTTGTACACAAGATGTTTTATACCTACGCCACGTCCTGGAAAATTCAATCGTTATTTGTCGTAGTCACGTAAGACCAGTTAACGCGCAACTCTAAACGTTGTGATTGGTAAATATAAATTAAACTACAAGAAGCGAACGGTCATGTTCTTACTGTTCTAACACCAATGGCAAGGGTTTCACATAATGTAACATAAATACTTGTATTATTACTAGAACAATATTTTTAAACACAAAATGGTCTCTCATAAAATCAAACGAATTACTTATAATTTGATCAAAGTTTCGCATGTCACATTTGATAGTAAGTTGCAGGTACGTACTGGGATAGTTTTGCGTTATAAATGTATTCATCTAACCGCAAAACATCCATTTGGTTTCAGTAATTTTAGAAAACCGAAACCGAAAAGCGGATGACAGGCGAGTGACGTTAGTAGCAGCACAATGAACTTCCCGCGCATTATCCAATTTGCTTGTCAAAGACAATGCGCGCGCGCACCGAGCGGCGCATTGCCCAAATCAATTACATCTAAACGCTCTGATTTGCCCGAAATTATATAAAAGTGTATTAGATTAGACTCATAAAACTGTACATAATTTAACTAAACTACAGTCGCAAATTCGGTTATGGGTCATTATTCATACCTAGTGGGTGATATAATTGGTCAATTTAATATTACCGACCATTTTTTATAGTATTGACCTTTGTTGGTGGAAACTGGTATCATGAGGTTTTATTGACAACATTTTCGTTAAACGGTATCTACTTCAAGTACAAATACTTGTGTTAGCTATAATTAATACAGATAAACAATTGGCAGAGCTAGATACTATATACTTATTACATAATTATAATATTTGTAAATAAGACATAGATAATATATATAATAACGATTAAATTTCTATTAGCGCGATTGTCAGGCTATTCGTGCGTGACTATAGTGTATTTTTACGGGTACTTGAGCTGGCAATTTCGCAAACTGGAGATTGTGGGTTCGAATCCGTGTTTATACCAGAAGTGGGCGACCAATGGGCCTCTTTTTCAGAGCATAGGTATTCTGTGCGACGCTATTATAACGGAATACTTATAAATTACTTATTACTAATTAATTACTTAAATAAATGAATCCTACAACTGATTTATTTATATTTACTCGTACGTATACAAGTACTCGTGTACGTGAATTGTTTCACTACTGATTTATGCATATTGTACATGTAATACTTTAAAAAACCCCAATAAAATCCGTTGCGTAGTTTTAAATATTTATGCATATAGGGACAAATAGCGGGAAGCGACTAACACAAATGCGTGGCTTAAGAATGCTTGACAATGCTTGAGAATTGCTTAACAAGGTATTCACCCCACATTCGGATTAAAATGCGTAAATGTCTGTTGTGAATATGTATACTTCGTTTTTATATAGCAATTTACAACTAGCAACTAATAGTAAAATCAATGTGAAATTCAGTATTTTTTACTATACCTACAGATAACGGAATTTGCAGACCATTATCTTAGTCCAAAAAGGACAGATGATTAGGAAGTTGTCTAAGCTATGAGCGTTTACAATTATGGAACTTTATTACTCTTTTATACGCTTAATATACTTTTTTTAATTCGACACACAACTTACTGTAAGTTTATATTAAGTTCACCCTAAGTAACATTTCAGTAAAATTTCAACATATTTTTTCTTCGTAAAACGGGTACGATATAATAGGATGTTTAAAAACAAAAAAATACCAGGAACCATCTTGAGAAAAGAAAGAGATGCTTCTACGTTACTTTACGATTGGTCTTCGGGCTCGATCTTGTGATTGTGAACGAAAATATCGAGTCGAAACCCACCATCGCAAAAGATACGTACATCCTATTGGCAAAGATAGATTCACCAGTCACCACCTATCCCGTTGCGTAATCCCGTTATGACGGACGGGTTGTTAACAATGACTACCTCTACCCAAACCATGGGTAGTATACATTCCCATTTTAATGAAACGCGCACAGACATTATAACTCTATATTGTTCACCGGGTATATAGGCGCGAAAATAATCAAAGACAAGCTCGAGTTCACCTTTGTTATTTTACTCGACGACGTTTCGACTTAGTTGCATGCGTCGGTGTCACGAGTGGAATAACAAAGGTTAGCTCGAGCTTGTCTATGATTATTTTCGCGCCTATATAGCTGATGAACAATATTGAGTATACATTCCTACATAATATACCTAAGTATTCAGTAATAACAAAGCTACGTTTACGCTAACTAACTACTTAGGTACCTACATTTCAATTACCTTTCCTTCTAAATGGCGGTCTAATTGACCTGAAGGAGATGACTATCGAGTGCTCCACTTCGCCGAGATATTATCGGATTCACAATAATTGCAACACTTCCTACGCCATGACGGCGGCCGTTGCTCACAGTCATTACATTACAAAACGGATCGATTGAAAGAATTTGATTACCATCGTTGAGGTACGTTCTAGTGACTAGTGGCAAGTGTCCCGTACCTATTAATTTAAACTGAACTAAACCATTATACATTGAACCCTAACTTCCAATAAAAAACATACGAAACTAGACCATATTACAAATTAAATGGCAAGTGAAAATTGTCCAACGGTGGTGCCACTGTGCTATCAATCTATGCGTTCAATGATATAGCATTTATGTCTAAAGGTGTAAGGTAAAAAGTGCCGTTGCCGTTCGTTCGGCTTTTTGTCATGTACATACAGGCACACTGTGAAACGGCTAATTGTAGTGCGGTGAGATAGCATCTGGTATGAATAGTCACCTGTTTGTTACGATACAGCCATGGGTAGTGTGTCGTGACACACAAAGTGCGCTCGGGTACTATATCATGATAATATATTTTTTTATTGCAAGTACTACCTATTCATGTTATCTAGAATAAGTAAAAATTGAATCGACAGTTCATTTATGTATGATGTAATGGCCTACGCATCGATAATCTAAAAATAAACCATGATATACTATAGCTACTGATAACTGGTAAGCTTTTACTATACAATTAACAGAAGAGGGAAATCAGAAGGAGAGGGTTGTATTTTGTATAGCTTAGTTAGGTACGTATGCAACTTATGAAAACATACCAAAATAATGTGTAACGTGTTGAAAGAAACTTTTCACTAGTCTTGATCACGGCTAGTCATCGTCAGTGGTCACGCATCCTCCGTCCATGTTCTGACATATCTGTGGGGTGAAGTTATTAAGCGAAACAGATCAGCGAGGCTCACTCTACTTCTGCTTCGCTGCACCATTTAGGAAAAGGCAAGCGTGCTCATCAAGTAGATCACATCGCAGTATTATACCCGACAGGTCAGGAAAGGTGGTCCAAACGCTTGCCTTATTGCAATTTTTTTAAAAAAGAAGTATGGTCTCGGACTACCTTAGAGCGAGGATTCGGACAAAAAAAAATTATTACGTCATTTGACACCCGCTTTTGACATTTTAGCCATAGTGAATATGACATTGATACAGCGCTACAGAACTAGGAGCTTAGGAGAGTCAGCAGAAACTTTGTCTTATGACATGTTTTAATAACTTACCTTAGAGGTAACGGGGGTTTATTTTAGAAGAAATGATAACGTAACGTAATGCTAGGTATAATATCACATTTTGCCAAAATAAATAAAGTTAGGACTGTTACTCTCCTATTTTGGACGGAAAATTTACCTAACAAAGTTTTTTTATTATTTTGGGCCGTGTGGTGACGGTGAATAGAATACATGTCTCCACCTCAGCCCTACTTTTCCCGTCGTGGGGGTCGTAAGAGGCGACCGACGGAACTCTCCAGAGGACGGGCAGTCCTGTAAATTAAACCACAACACTATTGCGATCGACAACCCGCCTGCCGAGCGATTATTGACATTTCAAAAAATTATCAAGGAAATTATTGGGTTAGGCCCTCGTCCAGCAGTGGACGTCATGTGACTTACTGATAATAAATAGAAAGTTCTGTAACTTATAGGAGGGTAGTAAAACAGAAGTTACATTATTGTGTTTTATTTAAATGTACCGTGTGTATAATACCATTTAACTTAATAATTTCAAATATAAACTAAGCGAAATCGCAAGGCGTCCATTATTATGATGTGCTATTGGGCCTCGAGTTTTTACCAGGTTTATTATTTATGTTATAATTTGTCTCCCCACCAAACGTGGAAATCAATAGTATGTGAGTTAAGAAACATTTCTTTGCAGCACATGCTCATAATTCATATTTCACGTATTTAATACAGACTTTTGATAATCTTATAAATTAATGATACCTACTCTTTATTGCGCACAACAATAATTAAAAAAAAAGAACCGACTTCAACCAGTACTAGTCGCTCCAATGATTATTTCAAGTTCCTCTCGATGTATCTGCTCAGCCAACATCAAACCATTCGATTTCCTTATTATGGGACCAACTTTGAAATTTCCAACAAAAAAAGAATCATCAAAATCGGTCCATAAACGATGAACTTCATCTGTGAAGTAACTTAAAAAAAATGTATATATGTACGGTCGAATTGATCCTTTTTTGAAGTCGCTTAAAAATTGCAATGAGACGATTGCAAAAGGCGACAGTAAATGAGTTTCTCAGAGTGATATCTTCCAGTTAACAGAATTTAAAGATATAGGATTATATCTTAACTTATATTCTCCTACTTACACAAAATAAAATAATGCATAATTATACTTCATTAAGCACTAATTCAGACACTAATTTGACAGGCCGTCTATTAACGCCTTTTGCGCAATCCCATAAACATGATCCATAAAATAGGGGAAGTTTTTATAGAAATGAAAAGCAATAAAATCGCGGATGTAACCGCAAGGTGTTAGTTCTTAGGTAGGTACAGTGAAGAACATACTGTACTGAGAGCCGTACAAACAATAGCGGAATCTATTCCAAAGATATATCGAACTCAACTTGACTTGTCAGTTGTAGGAGGCATGTCAAATTAGGTATAACCTATTTCAGTAGACCTGTTATTACAGAATCATTGTGTAAAATAGCGCGTTTATGGGTAAGGGATTATAATAATAATAAAGCAAGACCATTTACGAATGATCCCTGATTTCTTTCCTCTCTTTGTACCGATATTTACTTGACGCTGTTTTGTTCAGATGTTGACTGTACCTTCTTGGAAAACTATTAATTTTACAAACTCACCTGTCATTGCGAATGAACACCATAGTTATGCATGAGTAAGTATAAACAATTATAGAGGTTTTATAGTTCAATTTAAGCGAACGAATTCATCAGCGGGCACGGTGTTTTCGCGTGTAAATATTAAAGTAATAAAGGCACACTACACATCAATCGCAACGTAGGTTAGTAGATTTTATACTTTTCAACGTAATTATGTACGTCTAAAATGAAAATAAAACTATAGGAAACTAGCTATCCAGGCAAACCTTTGGTCTTTCATAGAAAGGTCGTTGGTGTGCCCATGATTATAATCCTTAATGCAACCCTGAAAGTCGCATTTTATACGACATATTTATATTATTTAGAGCAGTTAAGTGTATGAAAAATACCCAGATGTTATCACCTATCAGCATGATATTTCTTACAATTATTTTGTTTAATGAGGAAATGAGAGGGAGCCTTGCCTCAAATTATTGTCGTAAGCTCGTATTAAACTTGTCCACTTTGGAAGTCTATTATAGAGCCGGGTAAGTTTGTATTGGACCTCTCTTTACAGAAAATCAGTAGGTTAAAACTATATAAGTGCTATATATATAGGCACTCTCGTACGCTTTGGCGTCGAAGAGACAAAATACGTACACGGCTGTTACTGGAACACATATTAAAATAAGAGTAACGAAAGAGCTAGACTTGAATTTGAACATTACCTATTTGTTGTCAGGGACAAACCCACCACTACCCAAGCCCTAGCTTCCTCTCGGCGTACGGGCCATTCTCTGGAGACTTTACTAGAGAGATTACTACCTATTTGCGTTGAGGTGCACCGTGCGATGTCAGTTTAGTGTGAATAGTTGTTTATGGTTGGAGTGTGGAGCGCGACCGCCGCCGCCGCCTCGCCACCGCCGCCGCCAGCCGCCGCCAGCCGCCGCGAGGGTAATTGCCACAGATAACATCTACCGGACACCCGACTGCTCTATGGAAACGACGTAGTGTACACGGCAAACGCCGTGTTGACTGTGACTGGGTTGAACGGAAGGTATTTTAACGCTAGATTGCATTAAATACAGGGACGTTCAAACAGCTGTAGGTACGATAGTCGCAATCGGAAGTTGTGACTTCGAGTCGACCTATGGATATCTTACACAGCATATGAAAACGTCGTGAGAAAATCCGCTTATTAAAAGATCTTTGAACTCTATGACAGCGATGTTTGTCTTTCATGGCACCGTTTGGTGAAACATATATATTTAATTATTGATTTAAAAAAAAACATAACTTAAGTAGGTATCATTGGACATTTATGATACCGAGTTGGCGATCAGTGTCGCGCGATAGGTACTAAAGTAAAGACCCGCATTCTCCCCAAACAGAGATATCTGCAGATGTATTGTTTGTCCCCATTGTAATCCTGTTTGTGTAAAAGAGACAAACTATACTGTATCTGCATGAGTACACTTGAGTTTTTTCATTGTTTCAGAATACATGTCTAAGATACTGCTTATATCGGAATCACACCTTCGAACTTTGAGGTTGAATTAACTAATTTAATAAGTATTTTTTTTAATTAATATTGTGGAATACCGCATTGATCATATTTAGTTAAAATTCATTCCGGATGGATATTAAATAATGCAATTATGTGCCAATATTATTAACTGTTATTACTTACTTATTTAATTATGGATAATAAACAACGCTGAAAACCTGTAAGTGTTTCAGTTATCTAATAAAAATAAACAATAATAACTAAATGACCTAGAAGTTGGTTACCTTATTTAATTGAATAAAACTTAATTAGGTACGAAGGTCGTCTATTACCTACAGATAAAACACTAATACGTATGTATATCTCACTTATCAACCCTTTCGGGGAGACTTCCATTGTGTCGACGCGATTAATATAAAACGTTTATTGTAGCTGGGTGTCCATGTTTACTACATGCTACTTTTCATCATATTTTTCGTGGGAAAAAAATCGTTATGGATACTCTGCCGCTGATGGGTACAATGGTGGTGTTCGTGTGGAACTCGCATCCGCTGAAACCCCACTCGCAGATTGTTGCTGGAACCCCCGGGACAGCCTGAACCAACATATCAAGGGATTACCAATCGCCTAATCAAACAAATAACGAAAGATGAGAAATGTCTTCGAGCATCTACGGCGCGATGTATTAGGTTGTTCAAATCGCGGCGCGTTCGTTAATAAAAAAAAAGATGTAAATAGATACCTAATACTTATAAAATTGCTGTTTAACCAATGTTAATCGCATTGCATTTGTTCGCAATCGATAAAATTACAATTTCGCCCGACTTTTAATAAACTTTAATTAAATGGACGAAATCACTCGCCTTTTGCAACTTTAACATTTGTGATGTGTTGTTGGTGTGATTTGTATGTGTGGTGTTGTGTACAATAGTATAGCCCGTGTTTCATTGACGCCCAGCGCCGCACATTATACACACACACTGTCATCTTTATATTTGCAATGTAGAGTTTTCAATAATGAGTTCATTTATTCATTACTTGAACAATCTTTACTTGTTTTTAGTACGTCAACTCTGTTTAACAAATGTGTCTATCCTTATACCCAAACCAATACAATTTGATAAGGAATTCGGAAACGGAAAAAAACTGTGTATTCAAAGTATTTATCATTATGCTAGCGTATTTATTGGGCATGTACGGTGGTCTAAGAAAGTAGCCGATGAGTTTGATGACACTTCCTGTGCCACTAAAACCTCAATAAGGTAGAGTTGTTATATTGAGACAAGTAAACAATGATCCTTAATGTCATGAGACATCAAACCAAAAACAACTAGACTCTCAAGCCGAGTCTCTTGTCTCTTTCCCATAAAAATTTATGGAAACCTAGCAAACCCGGCGTACTCCGTTTCGCCATCAGATGGGTTCGTTTCGTTTACCCGCTTTTCTGTTGAATTTTTTCCTGAATTTTCTTTGCTATAAACCTCACGGAGCCC
>SJJU01004681.1:0-28353 GCA_012932125.1 Conopomorpha cramerella
CTTTTGTTTAAAGTCATAAATGACGTTCATCAAGCTTTGTGTTATTCTACTGTATATCTGTATGTTATAACACTTATAACGATGAATAAAGAAATTTTGAATTTGAATTTATACATACATACACTTCACGCCTGTCTCCCAGAGGGGTAGGCAGAGACTACAGATCTCCATTTGTCACGATCCGGACATACCCCTTTCGCTTCATCTACATTCATACATCTTTTCATACACGACCTCCGGTTTCGAGTACTTTTCACGCCACCTTCGTTCAGGACATCACCAATCTGGTCTTTATATGTCCTTCTGGGGCGACCTCTACTCACCCGGCCCATTACATCACCCATATAAATCTCTTTCGTCAATCGACTTTCATCCATTCTCTCCATATGCCCAAACCACCGAAGCATGCCCTTTTCAATCTTGGTCACTACGTCTTCCTTCAAACCGCAACTTTCCCTTATCACACTATTCCTTATCCTGTCATTCAATGTCACGCCTTTCATGCTCCGCAATGACCGCATTTCTACGGCATTGACTTTACTTTTATGCTTCTTCTGCCATACCCAACTTTCACTCCCGTACATTAAGGTAGGTGCCAGTACAGCGTCATGGACAGCCAATCTTGCCTTTTTCGACATGAATTGGCTCTCCATAACACTGCGAAGGGCACCGTTAACCTTATTACCCGCACTCACTCTTCTTTCAATATCTTTGTCAAACTTTCCATCACTTGTAAATAGAGATCCCAAATATACAAACTCATCCACTTGTTCAACTTTCTCACCGTCAATCATGCACTCACAAACTGTCCTTTCATTATTTTCGACTACCATTACTTTGGTCTTACTAACATTCACTTTCATTCCTTTCCTTTTCAATGACTCATTCATACAATTAATCATCTGCTGCAATTCATATGCCGACGATGCAAGAAGAACTTGATCGTCAGCATATAAAAGGCATTTGATGATTAAACCACCCATATCTAGACCCCAATCACGACCTTTCAGATCTTCCAAACAACTGTCCATGAACAGATTGAACAGCCACGGAGACGCTACGCATCCCTGTCTGACACCTCTATGGATGCCAAACCAGTCTGAGTAAGGTCCCGTTTACCCTGACACAGGCACTGGAATCATCATAAAGTGATTTCAAAGCCCGTACCAAGGTCCTGTCCAACCTGAACCGGGACAGCAGCAAGGTCCACAACTCATTCGGGTACCCGATCATAAGCCTTCTCTAAGTCCATGAAAGCGCAGAAAACCTTTTGGTTTTTAGCCAAAAACTTCTCCGTCACCTGGCGCAAAGAGAAGACTTGGTCGGTGCATCCCATTCCCTTCCTAAATAACAAAACATAGTACCTAAACAAAATATAAGCGTTTAATGTGCTTCTGCCGAAGTCAAATGGCATCTGGCTCAGCATATGCTGGGGCTCGCGCCCGCAGCGCTGATTTTCAGCCAGTGCCAGGAGCAACGCACGTCAGGTCAAAAATGCCGCCCTCAAACACAGCCAATAAAGAACATAACAATAAATAACATAATGTGAAGTATATAAAGGCAATATGAAAAACTACTTTTTCATATTGCCAAGTTACACACATCAAAAGTGTCTAGGGATCAAGTACATTTTAGAAGATTGCAATCAAGTATTTTACGAAAACTGAATTCATTCATAATTTATTCAAAATGTGGTGATAAGTCATTGTGATACAGGCATGGGGAATTAGGTAGGAGACCAATCCGGAAGATTAGATTTGATTTAAATAAATTAGATTTGATTTAAATAAATTAGATTTTTTTTTATAGATATGCGTAAAAGCCATTGATAGATAGCCAAAGATAGCAATTGACCTTTTAGCGAGGTTTGTGTGGTGCCTACCATTGAAGTTTGAATAAAAAAGCACAAGTGACCAAAATGACATTAAGATCAAGCCGTTTGTCTCTTTATGGAGAAACCGGCTTAGCACCGTCTATAGGATTGATTTAAATACGAAATAAGTCATGTGCATAATCGTTTACCTTTGACGTGTTAGTAAATGAACGTTGCAACCATTGCACATAAGATGTAGCTTTTATCAAGTGTCATACGGGAATGTTACAAAAAAGAAAAATATCCCGCGGTAGCATCTTTTTCCATTAATGTTTAAGGCGAACACAACGACATCTAGATTAGTTTTATTTGCAAATTGAAAATTCACAATTCAATAAATAACAAGCGACAAAGACGACAACAAGAGACAAATGTACTTTAATCCTACTTCCTACTAATATTATAAACGTCAAAGTTTGTATGTGTGGATGGATGTTTGTTACTCTTTCACGCAGGACTGGATTACTTATATACTGGACGGATTTTGTTGAAACTTGGCAGTATTGTACCTTATAAACTAGAATAACATAATAGGCTATAAGGTATTTTGGTAAAACAACTTTTGCCGGGACAGCTAGTTGAATATAATTAATACCGTTAGGGTTTCTCAACTTAGAGGAACTAAAGAATTATCTAACAAATAATTATGTAGAAATAAGTGTATTTTTGGGTATTAATATGTGTCCCTTTGCCCTTGAAGTGGGAGACAAGTCAGGCTACGTAAAAAAAAAAAAAAATGTTTGGTGTCTGATGTTCCCAACTGACGCTCACAGTGTGTAGGAGAGTTCCTGTACTTGTAGTATAATGTTAGAAGGCTTCACGTGATAGATGACGCGGGTGCAGATCATGAATGGGTCTATTCTATAATACCGTTGTTACTATTCCAAGGTACGTCGGGTGTCAGCCGCCGGCCGGCTTTGTTCGACATCTTCAAGTCCAGGCCGAAGCCGCCCGGCGGCGAACAGAAGAAGCAGCCGTCTATCATGAAGCAGGTTAAAGCTGCGATGCAGGTGAGAAGGAAAATTTATCTTATTGACATTGAAACGCAAATAAAATACGAATAGTATTGTTTAAAATACATACGAGTTTGTTAGACGGGAAGTACTACGTCAATTAATCGCGTAACGCAAAATAGGTTTAGCACTCATATGGTTTAGTTTGAAGGGCACTTCACACACAAATTAATTGATCAGCACTGTCCTTGAACACCAAGTATTTAAAAGTTGGTGCCGTGACCAATACTTAATCCTAGGTATTACATGTAGTTCTCATCATATGACACTAAGATAAAATAGCCTGAAAGTAGACGTAATGGGATTTATTTATTAACAATGTGGTAACTTGAAAGACAAGACTATGGACCCCTTCACAAAGTGTTTCTAGTTTAATAGAACTACAGTAGGGAACAAGACTATGGAACTAATGGCGTTAGTTTTGCTGGACCAAAAATGTACAATTGAGTCAAGCCTACGCAGCGCCATCTACATCCAGCTTCGCGTTTTTTTTTTAAAAAAACTTCAGGATATTACCTCAATTGTGTCTTTCACACGATACTATGTATCGTAATACTGTCAAATGCACACATATTTATATACTTACTGAATTAACTGATAACTGCAGATCCAAAGTCAGCTCCTAAAATAAGCCATAAAGAAAACCAGCTGCAGCCCATTTTATTTACATCCCAGAGGAGCATGGGAATTAAACCATGGGGTTTTTTAATAGGATACTGGATTCTCTCAACAGGGACTACTTAATTAAAAACCAGAAAGAAAGACCGCATGATGCATTCTATTTACATTTTATTAACAAAATTGAATCGTTTGCAGAACATGACGCGGTCGTCGATGACTCCGCTGAAGGAGCCGTGCAAGGACGCGGAGGCGGTGTCGGCCCCGGCGCCCGCCGCCAAGGCCAGGGACGGCTCCGCCCATCCGCATCCCAGCAGCGACACCAGAGTGAGTAGTGCCAGGTGCCATTACATATGTGCCCAGCAGTCCCGGGCATAAGAATAGGACTGAGGTTTTCCCTTGCCTGTCGTAAAAGGCGACTGAAAGGGCGTAGGGGATGTGGCACGCGGGCGGGGACTCGCGCGCCATTCACGGCCCCTGAGTGGCGACGGCGGTAGCGTGGTGACCCTGTTACCGCCGTACGACATCGTGCGCTGGCGGTGCGTAGATCGCCCCCATTCCGGTGACGGTCCGCGAGGGCATAGCGCGGCTGGGGCCACCCTTGGACGTAGTGGCTAAGGCTGTTCCGGGGGCCCCGGCAATAACGCGGGAGCGGTCACCGTGGGGTTTTAGTGGGTGCGAGTCCCACATAACCTCGCTGCTGTCCCCGTTAGCGGTGGGGTATCCATAAAGGATTTCCCCACGATAAAAAAAGGTGCCATTACATATGATGCGGCCTGCAATACAAGCAAAAACAATGCGGAATTTTCAGGGACATTATTTCTCTTGGTTTCATTGCTTATGACAGATGGCGCTAGCTGTAATAGGAGGGATAAGTGACAACGAATTTACTAAATTCAATCAGTCAATACTGAAGGCGACAGTATTGTTTGTTTACACATGTAAACAATGTTACAAAAGTATCTGAAGTCTGAAGAACATACTCAGATAATAAAAAACGTACTAAAATGTAACTGACAGATGTCGCCGCAGCACTAGCGACACCTAGATAAGAAAATGATGGAGTTTGAAAAATAACCCATTGAGAATATTATATTATTTCAGTTATCGCTATTCATATCCTTTATGGGATGGCAATTCCAATACCTCCCCGACAAATATGCTTGTTAAGTGATTAAACTCATCGGTAACTGGCGGTTAAATACCATTTAGGCTGGTATTCAGAACCGTTGCTTCTATGTTTTCTCTAGAATGTTTCACATGAGCGCAAACTCTGATCTCATTGCGTAATCTTATGCGTATTGTATTCAGAGTCAATTTTGTGAGTTTTTTCTAAGTAAGTAATAAATTGATATCAATAATATACAAATTCTCTTGTGCAAGCCATGATGAGTTATGGGAATTGTAATCTTTAGTACAAGAAATTTAGGTTTACAACTGTAAACAACGATCTAATGACATTTCACATGACATATTATTTCGTTGGAAACTGTTTATGGGGAAGCAAACTCATTAAATTGTCAGTACATTTTCGTTAGACAGATCGCATCCCTTTCATGTCAAATGTATGAAGCGCCATCTGTATTCAATTCCTCGTTTTCTCCACTATTTATTACTAGTATGCGAACCGCTATTTCAATTTTATTACACCCGTGTGTTTGTGGTCCGCTCTTCGATGTTTCTATTCAGCATTTTAGTGCAGTGCTACCAACCAATTCTAATATATAAAAACAGTCAGTTTGACCGACAACTCATTTTTTTGTAATAAAAACAAGCACAATTTTTGATATAAAAAAATCCTTCTTGGTCTGAAATTTTAGTAAGATTAATAGTGAGTGAATAGGTACTTTCGAATAGTCTTAACAATGTCTTATTATTATACAAGAAGGTCCTATTTTTTCAGTTTTGCTGCTACCCTGAAGGTCACTTTGTATAATCGATTACAGTGGCGTGCAATTGGAGAGGCTTATGTCCAGCTGTGGACATGGGCTGATGATGATGATGATAATCGTTCTAGCATAGATTATCGTTAAGAGCGTCTGTGGTCCAGTTGGTCGGATACTCGACTTGCAATCGGATAGTCGCGGGTTCGAGTCCGGCTACTGGACGTGTCCCAATGGGACTCTTTTTCAGAGCCTACGTACGCAACGCAATGCTCGTACGGTGAAGGACAACATCGTGATGAAACCCGCATACCACACGCAGTGTGAACCCCTTAACGGCGATGGGCTCACCCCTTGTCACGTTGGGTTAAATACGTTTGGTGAATCGTGGTTAGGTATTTGCTTAGCAAGTGCCTCTGCCTACCCCGCTTTGGGATTAAAAGACGTGAAGTGTATATATCGATGGTCCCAATTCAAAATGTCGGTCGTGCAATTTTAGGCATATGTAATAGTGTACTTTTATACACCGTTAGATTGGCGATATTAAGATATATAAACTTATAAGTAAAGGTACCAAAGATTATAAGCTGTTGTAAATTTGAATTACCACAAGTAGTTTAGTTTTAATGTCCAAAACTATCTTCTCTCCTGAACATGTTCTGTTTTGTAGATCCGACTTTCTTAACCCTTAATCAGGCAAGGTTAGGTGTGTTTCTGATGGATTTTGGACTCTATTGACGTTTGTAAACCGCCTCCGTCACATAAATCCGGGCGATGATTAACATAAAATCTAGCTTTTGAAACAATGTGAAATTATTGTTCACTGTTTAAATAGGTATGTGTCCTTATTTGATTATTCTCTGATAATATCTCTGAAATCTTTAAATAATTCCAGTGAAGATATTCAATAAGGTACAAAGTATCTGTTGGTCAAGTGGCAATATACTAGCCTTTGCTCGATTGTTGAAGGGTTGTTGTTGTTGTTGTTGTCGTCCTAAGGCACCCCGCTGGTGCACAGGGCCTCCGCAAGTTGTCTCCACTCCCTCCTGTCCGCGGCAACCTCCTTGGCGTCAATCCAGCTCAGTCCTGCGGCTCTCAGCTCTTTCTCCACGCTCCGCTGCCACGTGTGTACTGGACGTCCACGGGATCGCTTTCCGAGCTCTGGTCGCCACTCGAAAGCAATACCTACCTAATAGATTAAGGGTTAATAGGGAATATATTATCGTATAACTTGACACTGATGCTACGCTCTCCCGCAGTACTACCACACGGTGACCGCGTCGTCGGCGCGTCGTCCGAGCGCTATGGCGAAGGTGATGGACATCTTCCGCGGCCGACCCTCGCTGCCCGGACAGACGCCGCCCGAGGGTGCCGAGCGCAGGAAGGCGGTGAGTTCATCTATTCTTAATTACCTGTGTACCAGTTGGCCAAGAAACAATGAACTAATTAATGAATATACTCTTTATTGCATGCACACTGTACATTACAAATGTAAAATTTACGATGGAAAAATTGCAAAAGGCGACCTTATCGCTCATAGCGATGTCTTCTAATAAAGTTAATTATTATTATTATCTAAATATATAAGGAAAAGCTGACTGACTGACATATCAAAGCACAGCCCAAACGGCTAAACGTAGGCACTTGAAATTTGGAAAGGACTTAGCTTAGGTACCGCTGCGGTGCACTAGAAAGGAATTCCCGAAATTCCCCCGGGAACGGGAATTAACGGGTAAATACTTTTGTATGAAAAACCTAAACCGCTCAAGTTAGTCGCTTGAAATTTGTGATGCAGGTACTACTAAACTACGCGAATGAAATTTCGGGGCGTCTACTAGTTATTTATATATAAGTTTTAACCTTATGTTGCTAGACTATATTCTTGGCCGACTGTACCTCAATATTGTCAATGTATCCCATGCTGAATGCATCAGCTGCCTTTTTATTCCTGACAACTCGTAGGGGCCGAGACTATGGGATCTGGAGATTAAGGTTTATGCAAGCCTTTGAACTAGCTACAACCGAAGGCCCATATTAACCTTTTTATGCTAAATGTGACCGAATTTTCCATGTGATCTTAAGGTTCGGTCTAACTCTATTGTGGGACTAAGGACGTGAGTGTCGCTCATTTATTGCAACAACGCACGCGTAGTATATTTGACAGCATGGGCGGTACGTCCATAGAAGTAGTAGCAAGCATGCATGATCGACTAATAAGAGCTGGCACGTTCACATTACTCACACCAATGCAATTTGACTTAAGTATACAGCATGTTTTTTAAGTGTCAATAATCCATAACGTTTAGTGACACGCCTTGTTTACCACGTGGCTGTCATCAGAAAAAGAAAACAACCACACTGTATTTGTAAAAAATAATACGTCACTCCACTCGCTTATTCACAGACACTACACAAGCGCATCGTGTTAGTGTGTTGAGATGTCAGCTCTTATTAATCGATTTGTACGTTCTGTTTATCGATGATAAATGCCCAAAACAATTAGTATATAATATATAACAAGTATACGAGGATTCACGTCTAGTACTCGCATAGGTACCTACTAAGAGAAATTACCTTATTATATCTATCTGCTATAAAGTAGGCGATAGTATAATATATATTTTTTAATTAAACGCGCACAGATATTAGAGGTATAATTCAATATTGTCCGTCGGGTATATAGGCGCGAATATAATCAAAGACAAGCTCGAGCTTACCTTTGTTTTTTTAGTCGACGTTTCGACGCAGTTGCTTGCGTCGTGGCCACGAGTGGACAATTTTTCAGTAAAGGACTTCCGTTTCTTGAAAAATGCACATCGAAAAAACAAATCTCGAGCAATTCAAACACTAATCTCTCATTAAATTATCGAAAACAAATGCATGTGATCGTGCCTCACCATCGTTCTGTCGGTAGGTAACACAAATTTCGCCTCAACTAATCACATCATAGTATTTGGCGCGTCAACTAAAGCAAATGAATGGCAAGTTGCGGCATCTATGCATCGTCGTAGGTCCAGCCCGTTGAAGCTGCAATACATGGAACAATTTCGGCGCAGCATAAGTGCAACTTCTTCCGTGCTTTTGTATAGATTTTATGATTAATAAGAACTAGAATGCTATGACGTGTAAAATATGTGCGAGCGAGAGAGTGCTTGTTAGAGCGAGAGAAGCCGTCTACGTGAGTCTGGCGAAAATTTGGTAGGTATTTCCCGACCGCAGTATTTTTGTACCAACTTAATGTTATTTTAATGTCGTATGTACATACTCATAGGAAACTGCTCAACTTGATGAAAATTTCACGGCCCGCCACTGCTCGACAATGGGGTTGAAACTATGTACTTCCTCTCTGGTGACTAATACACGAGTGAGATAGAATTATTACATTACAGGTTTGAAGTATATTTTAAAAGCACAAAGTTCGAAAATGTATGATATATCAAATATTCTAAGAAAAATCCATCTTTCTCTTCATATTTTTAATCACCATCAGAAATACATATTTTTCATAATCTTCCGACACATATTTCCCGAGAAACTTAATAAAATGGAAAACAGCGTCTCAAACGCGAAACATGCCTGAATTACAAATAGTCTGCTTATTTATTTTATTTGGCATATAAATAAACAGCAGCCTTGTTGTCATAGTATATTTTTCGTAGGCGCAGATTACCCGTGCCCGCAGTACCCGTAAGCATTTCTTGAGTACCTCTGCCTATCCCGCTTTGATTAAAAGGCGTGAAGTGTATTTTTTAAAATTAACAATGTAACAGCGAAAAGAATAAATATAATAATATGTGGTGTGGCCACTAAAAACCCCCCCGGTGACTTCTCCGCGCGATGAACCCCCGGAACACCCTGAAGAGTATAACATCCAGGTGGGCACCGGCCGCGCAGGGCCCGCTGTAAGATGGAAAGCGGGCCCTGTCCTCTGAGGGCCTCCCCTCCCCTCGACTTGTGGCCCTCTCCGCTCGCCTCGACGTCTGGCGACGGTGCCGAGGTCACGTGGCACCGTCGCCCTCGATGGGGGCCGATGAAATACGCGCGCAGACCCAGCCGTGCGCGCGAATTGACCCCCCCCCCCTCCCTCTGTTAGTCGCCTCTTACGAGAGGCAAGGGAGAACCTCAGTCCTATTCTAATGCTCGGAACAGGATAGGTAGATATAGGCCGCAGAGGATAGGAGCGCAGCGCATATCGCGATACTGACACTCCTCTTCCCCTGCGGCCCCGCAAGGCCGCAGAGGATAGGGACAGCGGCGGTCGACATACCGACTGTCCTCTCCCTCCGCGGCCTTATCTGCGGACGCGTCCGCGCCGGGACGCAGCCCGGCCGCTTGTCTGCGGGCTCCGTTCGTCGAGTCCGAGACAGCGGGCCCTCTCGGGCCGGCCAGTCAGCCGGTTCCTAACTTACTGACCGGCCCAGTGGGTTCCCCTTCGCTTCCCCGGGTAGCGCGTTTACCCGGGTACTAAGCCCCCTCGTCACGCCAAGGCCATGGCCATGGGAACCCATGGAGGGGGTCGACCGGTACCCTGTGAATGCAGTGTATTGAATTAATAACGCTCATTTGATGTATTATTTTGATCTATGACATGTTCCTACATTCACTTTTTTTTACTTTGTATGAAAATTACTGAGATATCGCAATGTGAATCACGCTGTATTTTAATTTAGTTTGAAGATTTGAAACAGTGTATTGCTTATTGTATTGTTTATTTTGATACTAAACACTATAAAGAAAATTGTTGACTGAACATCAAAAATCTGTTCATAACTTTGAGACGCGGTATTACATAATTGGAATTTCGTAGTTACAGTGCATTGGACTCAGATGGTAGGTACACTTTTTACCTTTGCTAAGACCATTGCTCGGGATCCTTTTACACGCGGTGTGTGGTACTGCATCGACTGACCCCCTCACTTTGATTTCGTACATACACCACTAGCGACATTACTTCCCCACATACATTTACATCGCACTAACGTATGTAACTCAGAACATTATAAGTACATAATATGTAGGTTTTCTAAGATAAGTATATACTCCGCTATAAATAATCTGATGAAGCACTAATCTACGACTTACTACGCACTGACAAGGTCACATCACAAATAAAATATATAACCTATAAGGCATTTTGAGCTCTATAGCCTCTATATTATATAGGCAGTGATAGCACATTGTTCTGCCACGCTTTACTGGTACATGTATATATTGTGTGTGTGTGGATAGGTATATATGTACAACAAATGTGAGGTAGTCAACAACGTACTTAAGAACAAATTATCTGACTTCGTTATCTATCATTTTAAATGGATTTCAAGTAGGTGTGCTTTTCGCACCGAAGTAGATACTAGGTAGGTATTAGAATGTGAATATTCCTAGAATATCTATATATGTATATAAAACTCAATGTCCTGACTGAATAACTTATTGACTCTCAACGCACAGCCTAAACCGTTGACCGTAGAAATTTGAAATTTTGCAAGGGGGATCCTTTTATGATGTCTACGTAAGATAAGAAAATATTTATCAAAATTTGTGATTAAAAGGCGTGAGGTGTATTTTTTTTTCTCTCTTTTGATGACAAGGGTGGTTGACGTGTGTACGAGAAAAACGTTAATTAAGGAGTTAGGGTTCTAAAATAATGTAAAAGTAGTGTCCAAATAAATATTTTGGAAAATCTATTCTCAGCAGAATCATACACTAGGACACCTGCACATACAATTTTGTGCCCCTCGGTTTATTTGGCCTGTCACATTGATATGTAAGCACTATAAAAAAATATATGCTGTGCACGTAAATATCTCACTTAAAAGGTCACCTTTCTAATGGTTGCCTGCGCTCAGATTTGCTTAACTTTGGATTTTGGAGTCGAATATAGCGCGGATTCTTAAGCCGTCGCCAAGGGTCCAAATTAAAATTCAGGTCTGGACTGATTTCTGAAACATCCTTGCAAATCCTGTTAATTCCTTTGCACGTAGCGCAAGCACGTGCCTACTTCAAAGAGACTTGGAGTCGTTAATTACATGCGTATGTATTTAATTCGTATGGTAATAACATTATAATTATTGTGGGTTATAATATGTTTATAAAGTTATGTTGATTTAATTTGATTTGAACATTAATTCTAAGAAATTGTCTGTCGCTTAGGAAAGTAAACATTGCTGTAAGTAAACATTTTTTTCCGCTTAGATCATGCGATACGAAATTTCTGGGTAAGTAAGTAGGTGCTACTTAGTCTTAATAATTTCATCGCAATTATCAACAAAAAATTCAGACGATCTAGTGCGAACCAGCTATTGTAAACGCGTATTGTTTTCTAAGCAAACATTAATTATTTCACATTTACGTTCGACGCGTAAGTAGCTGATAATAAACACCGTCTTCGCCTCTCTCTTCTTCACGTATCTTAGCAGGCACTATAAGGAAATCTGCCTTGTATACAGCCACACATGAATTGTCCTTGTTAGCATAATAGATAACATGTCGAACAAAGACAGCGATACGCCGATTTCGGGTGTTAGTTCGCGCTCTCGGCGTGTGTGTGGAAACAGCTCACTTGATAACATCAGCCGTGCGGACGCTGAACTGAGCGCGGCCACACACGGTAGCCTTCGCGCGCATTTCCATGTCAGCTGTGACAGCGGCCGACCGCCTGTCAAGCTGCACCGTACTCGCTACCTACTTCACGAACGCGCTCACTTTCCAAATCTCCACTGTGATAAACAACAATCGATTGTATAATCAGTGAATCGCGGTGTCAGTGAGCTTCTCTCTAATCGTCGCGCTCGTGTTTTTTTTCTCCCACGGCGGCGGCGGCGGCGGCGGTGACGGTACAGGAACAGCTTCCCGTTTCCGTATTATTTATCGGAGGAGGCTTCTCGGTGTTGCATAACTGTCTCGTGACAGTCGCCCGCGGTCGTCGCCGCGCCGCCATGCCGCCGACCGCGCTCTGACACAAACATGGCCAACTACTTCCGCTGGAAGAAGGGGAAGCGCGACGAAGACATTCTCTACTCGGAGAAGCCGCGCAGCCGCTCGCTCGACCCTCGCTCCCTAGAAATAAGCGGCATACGTATCGTCGCTCAGCACCACCACCAACAACAACAACAACAGGTATACTATATTCGCCCGCGTGTACATTACGGGGATGTTGTTAATGGATGCAATGCGATTGTTCAATTTAAAACTTGCTCGTGGGTTTACCTAGATGATGATGGCATGCTGCCTACGCGGCGAGCGAGACATCTCGCGAACCACTTGTGTCTGTGCTGAGAGTATGATTCGAGCGAGGCCACCGCGATAAACAAACGGACACGACTTTGAATGCGAAAACACAAGTGAAAAACATAACTTCAGTACCTACCTACTAGACGTAACGATGTCAATCACTTATCATTGAAATCGTTGGACATTTATGTACGATGCACGGTGATGTTGCATTGTTTCACATTGTATGTATGAGTGGGGCTACCCGTCGTATCACCGCGTCACCGACTATCCACTGTCTCTTGATATCCTTGGGATCTTTTGTCGTAGGATAGTTTCGTTGTTTACTCGTTGTTTTCACACGGCTTGATAAGTGCGCGTCAGCTTATCGTACAGGCGGTATCGTGATTGATAGATCCGAGTGGTGTCGGCTCGATGCACACATGATCTGGACTTTATTACAATGTTATACAGTACTTACTTACCTATATATACTCTGTACTCGTAGGTAGATACCTACTTATGAATATTTATAGCGTATGTTTACTGGTTGGACATGTTGAGTGCACTTTTTTTTGCATTTAATATGTACCTACATGTATACTGCAAAACATAGCAGCACATATGTACTGCCATGTATAATTTTGCAGTATTTTTTCTAGCACTTATATGCGCTTTCTTATTACATATTGTGTTAAATTGCAAAAGGAGGTCCCAACGTTTGACAATCTGTGTAGCTTATCCAAAAAACGCAATTAGGTCTAAGAAACGCTGTCAGCTTTGCGATCAACTGTCAGTCTAAATAGAAAAGTTGCAAAGAAAATGAACGCATTTACACAAAAATAATGAAGCACTTGCGATGAGTCGTAAGATAGAAAGTCATTTCTTTTTTGGAATAGCCTTTCAATTAAATGTTTAAGAGTTTTCCTTTCTCGATTTTATCGTGTTACCTACATTATGTCATTATGTAATGTGTACATACCTAAGTCAAAGCATAATATTTTGGTTGACGTTCAAATGTCGTTTAAAATGTTATCACAAGCAATTCGCTGGCGATTTGACCCTTAACTGAGATTACACTTGTACGTACAGTCAGAGACGAATAAAACTGTGTGCATCAATCTATTAAGATATTTAGATCTTTTAGGGCAGGAGGAAAAACGTGTTACTTGATAACTCTTTGACCGTCGGATCGTACATTTTCAATTCTGTTCCGTAATACTGTTCCGTAATTGGCTGTTAAATAGTTAATCATTGTAGTACAGCTATATACAGAGAACTTCATCTCAATTTTCATCACATGTTGTGTTTGGTTCACTGTACAACGTACAATGCAAACATATCTGCTTCTGGAGGTCGTATGTATGAAGTGCAGCTGGGGTGACAAACACGCATGGATACTGCACGGTGTAATGTGTAATTAAAAGCATCCACCTATCCATCCATTAATACCTTACCACTGTTAATGTTCCATTACTTTTAAGATTGGAAACGTTCTCCAAACTAGCTATCCACATTATTACCTATGCGTAATTCTCCAGGCTTCCTTTGAAATATTTGCACTTCGTGTATCACAAGCCAACCAAATGTTTAATGTTTATATGTAAAATACAGGCATAAAAATAAAAGTGACAATGATGGGTAGTGAAAAAAATATGTTTAATCCCCATACAAATTGTCATCACAAAAAATGTCAGCACAAAATTGTAAATTTTCTACGGAGATGAAAATTATTTTTTTCGTTACCCCGCATTGTCACCATAGTAAAAGTTGATCATATTGACGAGCCCAACAACGTTTCTAAGACCACTCCTCGGGGTCCTTATTACACACGCGAGTTTAATATTATTAAATTTATTTATTTAACATTCAACATTTGTCTTTACAGGATTAACCTAATGCGACAGTGTAGACAATATAGTAGATAAGTAAAATCTTAAATAAAACCTATGAATAACACAAAACAAATAATGTAGCTTTCGTGAATTCAGCCAACGAACATGAAAAAATGTCAAATGTGTTTCTCTGTTATTTTTATGTTTGTATTATACATACCTGCATATAAACATTTCTGTAGAAACACTATACGTATATCTATTAATTAGAAATGTAAGATAAACCAGATCAAAAGCCGTTACGAAGATTCGAAGACCTAAGTTTACATAGGGACAGATAACGGTAGGTGATTTTGTTTTATGCCATGCACCCGAATCTCAATGGGGCGGTATAATCTCATAGCTTCTGTAAAATAACAATGTAAAAGCATAGCTGGGTTTTGCACGTTGTTTTTGTACAGTGTGGCTTAGCTTTGAGATATATGTACTACGGATTTGGTCCCCCACCATCAGTATACGGCCGCACTAATTCGGATAGTCGTATTTTTCTGCCCATATTACCTACTGTAGTATTAAGTCTCTTTGTAACCGAGGATCGTAAAATGTGAGCGAATTTCGTTGAAAGCACAGTTAGTTAATTGACAGCTACTTAACACTTTCGTGGACACTCGATTTAAGACAGTAGATGTTTTATTGTTATCACGTCGACAGGCGGTACGTGTCCCCAGGACAGTTAATTAAGGTTAAGAAACACAAAGAGTCAACAACAAAGTCACTGTCAAACTGAAGTAAGTTTCAATGAAATTAGCTCGCATTTTACGATGCTTTTTTATAGCTTACCGAAGTCGTCCAACCAATGTTACATTGTTAACAACTGTACAGTTATTGTAATCCAAGAATTACACTACAAAACGTATAACGCCCCGCAATTTGTCGAAAGAAGGGTAAAGTAAGTGGGTATTAGCCCCTGCTCAACTGGATATTGTTCTTATTGGATTACTGAATATACATACATGGTCCTTCTTTTTCAAAAATTTAATATAAATAAATCTAAAAACTCTTTGAAATTTATTTATTTTACAAACCTTAAATACTTAATATATGTTATATTAAGTTGGCTCTTTAACATTATTTCTTTGAATAAATTCTGCAAATTTTTCTCACTCATAAACTTAAGAAAAACTTTCTTTCTATCGTAATTTTTCGAGGGCATACCCAATTGAGATGTCTGAATTATGTAGTTGCATTTGTATATGCATAATTGTCACCTGTATTTACATCAATTTTTTCTTCGCTTTTTTGCGGTTTTATCAACTGAATTGAGCAATAAATTGTTGAGATGTAGAGCATAAAATATTAAATCATGTAAACGTTGTCCTATTGCTCAACTAGTTGAGCAACATAATTGAGCAGTGGGGAAGAAAGTCGTGTTTTTCTGTCGCGTTTTTGTTGAAGCGCGCTGTCTGCTAGGGCTTCTTGTTGTTAAAATATAAACATAGTCCAGCAACAGATATTTTTAGAAAATTATACACCACTGTTTCGATTCTTCCTACTGACTGTAATTACAACATTTGTCAAGAGCGGTGATGCTCTTGCTCTAACATCAGACAGGATGGTATTCAAACCATTGTTTTATAGTGGATTACAATCAAAGTAGAAAAAATAAATTTCAATTTCAAGTAATTATTATAAACTTGAATAGCTTGCTTAAAACTATCATTCGAACTTAACTAGAGAGCAATTCATCGGCTGTTCACATTTATACGTGTGACGTTAAATGTCGAGCCAGTTCCGATGTTTTTTTTTGTGTAGTCAGTCGATCGTTTCACCGCCTAAGGCACACTACGATGATCGCATGAAGTCATTTGGTGACCTCTAATATCATTTGCGCAGACCATAGACGTATTGTTCGTCGGCCGACGTCGGCTATGTGGCGACCTCGAGTGCATCCTCACATGCACTAAATTTACTCAAGACAGGCATCTGTATGTTTGTCTAGGACCAGCGATGTATGGAAGCTATCACTGATGACGGGCCATTATCGCTTTGATTAGTAAACACGTTCTTATTTAGAGCTTAAGTTGATTGGTTTCGTTGATGTATTCAATTTTGAATTTCATATTGGTTTACAACACATTTTAATAATTAAATTTTAATTTAATCTGAAAAAATAATAATAACCCTGTTCGCCTATTGACTACAGATTGTCTATTCCCATGAAGTAACTGGTCGCATAATCTGCTGTATTTAAATGTATATTTTAATACTTATATATAAATTCTAAAGTAACTCTGTATGTCTGGCTCGTTTTCACGCCAAAACTACTGAACCGATTTAAATGAAATTTGGTATACAGATAGTTTAGAGTCTGAGAAAGGACATTGGATACTATTTATCCCTATCATGTGGGACGCGTCACTAAATTAATCTTAATCATAGTTTGTATGAAGTAGTGAAACTACGCGAATGAAATCGTGGAGCGACCACTCGTATCAAGTACAAATTGAAATAGATACTATTATTCGTTAAGTAATTTAATGTTCATTGCTTATTAAAATTGACACTTCATACTGCGTGTTATTTACACAACAACATTACCTATGGCGATAATACAAGGAAATTAAAAAAATAAATCTCCGTACAAAACAGAAAGCAAGCAGGTAGGTAGGTAAATGACTTGATATTTTTTTCGGCATAGTCAAATTTGTTCATACGAGCCCAACAACTACGTTTCTAAAACCATTGCCCGGGGTCCTTTTACACTCAGTATAGGTAATAGTCCCTTTTGTGTACCTATACTCGTATTGCTATTGTAAGAAATTCTGTCCGCGAGCGCCCGACTCTATTTCTATAGATTTACCAATCGGCACACTGGTTGCCAGCGTTCTTTCTTTTTAAGCCCTTAAGCGTTACCTGCGAACCAACCGCATCATAGTGTTTTCTGAACACCTTTAGAACAAAGGTGATTCTATGCGATGTGTCACACTTTGTGTCTAGGTAACCTTTTTTTATTGTCACTTTGTTTATACAAATAGTCAAATAACTGTCTCGTTTTCTTTATTGAACTATTCGTTATGCTATATTATATGTTATTCTTACCTTCGTCATGGGTTACCGTCATTATTTCATAATAGTGGACGCTCCGCGAGTTCTACCGCGTGATTTCTGTTATTTATACATACTTTAAGAACGACACTTAAGTAAAGACCATTGTTACAGAATACGGGCCTTAGTTTCCGTTTCCGTTGTCTAGCAACCTGCGTACTACGTCATTTTATAACAAACTAGCTGTCCCGGCAAACATTTGTTTTGCCATAAGAAGTCGCTTTTGTACCCCGTGTATTGAAAAGAAATATACCTTTTAAACCTTCCCTGGACTGCCACGTGTCATTCAAGACCAACATTAGCCAAATCGGTCCAGCGGTTTTCGAGTTTAACGAGCGAGACTAACGAACATCAATTCATTTTTATATATATAGACTAGTGGACGCTCCACGATTTCATTCGCGTAGTGTATATCATACAAACTTTAACACCCCTTTATATAGCAACGCGTCCCATAGGATCAGGAGTAAAAGTATGTCTGTCATTATGTCTCCAAGAAAGACATGACAAGACACACCAAGCACTGCGATTGGTTGAAACAAGCTGAGTCGCACGATGTGTGATATAGCAGCCATTAAAGCGCGTATTTGCTCTATGTCGTGCCTTTCTTGGTTCACGCTTTGCTAGGGAGGCAGGTTAATTGATGGGGTAATTTCAAGGTTTCATCACGATGTTTTCCTTCACCGTAGGAGCGTTGCGTTAAGTACATAGGGCTCTGAAAAAGAGTCCCATTGCTTCACGTCGAATAGACGGACTCGAACCCGTGACCTTCTGGTTGCAAGTCATAATGGCATAATTACAAAAGGCGACCATGTGGCTAAAGAGGACCGCATCTAAAGACGTTGCGTAGTTTTAAAGATGAAATAGTAGAGATAACGGGAGGCGACTTTGTCTTATACTAAGTATTGATACGTTCCTTTTAAACGTAGCCAGCCCACTTCTAGGTATGTTACCTATATTTGTTTGAATCTAATAGCATTGCCTCTTGACTGACTGAACGACACCGGTCCTTAAGATCAGTGCAAATGTTGATGTCATCTGACCTTTAAAAATAAGATTCGACTTTCTTGTATTTTATTTGTAAGAAAAGAAAATAGTCTTCTACTGCCGTAAGGTTGTAATTCTTTACGATGTACAAGAAGGTTCATTTTCTCTTGTCACATCTGATTTTAATTGCACAGAAAGTTTCACCAATACTTATACAACATATTTTTCGAACCGCTTTGGGATTAAATCCCAAGGTTTGAAGTGAAATTTCATTTACGTTTTTTTTCGTACAAGCTAAAAGTTTGCTACAAACAGTTTTCCTTTTTAAAATTTGCTCTTCGACCTACAGTTAGGTACCTACAGTTGAACTACATTCACCAGACCTCGAACCAGATTATAAACATTTTATCTTATTGCTCATATTATTTATGTACGTGGCTGTATGAAAGTGGAAATAATCTCGGTAATTTCACTCTTCTGTATAGACGTACATTTCCGCTATTTTTTGTTTTGTTTTTATACGTTTATTTCGTATTGGATAGGCCAACAAGGGATCTCTATTTAACATTCTTAGGGTGGATTACACCAAAATCACTAAGCACATCGTGTTTGTACACTATTAAAAAGTTTGTAACTATGTACTTGCTAAACAGCGTTTCCTTTCTTCTATGAATAAATGACGTTTCACAAACAATTGTCTAAGATAGAGCATTGATTGTCTAATTAATTGTTTAAATATTGTTACAAGTCAAGAAGTTAGACGTTTCTGAAACCCGAGTAGCACAATTTGAGTAGGATTTTTTATGCAATCTACACCTTTTTGAACGACTCCAAAAAAGCATATTAACCTTAATTTTTAAAGTCGTTCATAACAGTGTGGATCGACTGTATATACTTAATGATCTTTTTTTATGTTTATTCGCGGATAACTTCGTCGCTTATGAACCGATGTTGATAATTGTTCTTTGTTGGAAAGAATATATTTCAAAGGTGGTAACATGATAAGGAAATCAGTGTTTGATGATGGAATGAAGACTAAGACCTTAAAAAATCGTACGGCGACTAGACTTTTATCTTTCCGTACCGGTTATTTTATAGTGTTATGTACCTATGTACTCGTACAGTGTATAAATACAAACACACAGTCTGTATCTATCGTAATGGAAAACCTTGCCCGCCTCAGACAATAACAAATATTGGACGCAGCCTTTACTAGTTGAGTATACCTATGCTCTATTAGTATTTGTTGTTAGAGCGTCGTCATGTTACTAAATCGGTACGTTCATTGTAAAGACATAATGTTATTGGTTCATTTTAAAACTATATTATTTTCGAGGTAAATAGGGATTAGAGCGAGTCTTAATCTTGTATAGATATTTCCCCCTTTTTTGTCCAGATTATGAACGTAATCAGCCATTTTAGTATTACAGTCGCGAAAACACGTCATCCGTGTTATTCAGTATTTTAATTTTAGTTGTAACAAATGTTACTCGATAGATTACTTCAGAGTTTGTTAGAAATTAAGCAAACAACACAACGGACAGTTACCTAATGAACAAGAGTGCTTCATCGCGTAGACCACATCTCTGCTTAACCTCAGACAGGATTATGATCAAAAGCTTATTTATAGTAGTAACTCCCTGTACGGTATGCAAGAAGATACTAATGATGCATAATATTTTTTGTTCATACGTATTATGTAACTATACATCTCAAAAGTAAAAAAAATAATCTTGTCACAAAATGTTTAAAGCTGTGCTATATACGTTCACTATTAAACTTAAAAAAGAAAAAGGAAGTGAAACAACGATGTGCCTAATTACACGTAGGTACTACCTATAGAAACAGGGAAACTGCAGCCATCTAGCGATTTGTGGTTAGGCGCAGAAAAGATCGCCTCTTGCAAGTATGTTATCGCCAAGATAAGATTTCCCCAATCACAAATCCCGCGACAATCTCCGCTTTGTGTCAGATGAACTCGAGTAACCCTTATTCTTGTGACAGCGATCGACGTCCTGTACTTATTGATAATCTGCATCTCATTGTCGACCATCGTAACATGGTATTTAATGTAATATCTAATTATAGTAGTTCGAGTCCAGCCGCGGCTGTTTACCATACGCTGATCAATAGCCACAACACAATAAGCTTCTGTGACATCTAGCTCATATGCACTTGGTAATAAGGATTAATGTTGTTGACCTTGCAACAATATTGCACATTATGTTCACGCAGGACGTGACCCTCCTGTAATACGTTGAGCTACTTTCGCCTTGTCGTGTGTACTGTCGATGAGGTCGATTTGCTGTGGTGGTATTTTGACCCTTCCAATCTGGAGGCGTAAACCATTTTATTGTCAATTTCGATTGCTGCGACTCGTAAATCAGTGGACCGGCAGTGGATTGGGGTTATGTAGTTGTGTTATATCCCAAACACACGGCAAAAGTCAATCATATTCTTTGTATAAGTACTGAAGTAAGTTTTGGGATATAAAAAATACTTACCCCGAGGGTATTGCCACCTGATAATATGGTCACTAGGCTCTACAGAAACTGTCGACTTCGGTTTAAAAGGGTTTTTCGGACCATGTAGTATTTTAGGAGATATATCGACTTTGAACTGGCAGTAGGTCCTATCTGATTTTAAGAGTTCATGCAATTTTTAAAACAAAACATACTATTTGACGTAGACATACTAATCAAACTCGTGTCATACGAACGGTTCAGATAGGACGCATTGCCAGTTCATAGTCGATATTTATGTACATAATTGGAATGGTTGTGGTTATCCAATTCCGTGTAGTAATTGTTATCTAAATACTAGTGGACGACCCGCGATTTCATTCGCGAAGTCTCAGTATTTTATTCAAACCCTGTATGTGTTTAGCGTCAAGTCACCAAGGATCGGGATAAAAAGTATCCTATGTTCGTCTCCTGGTTCTGAGATACCACCCCAACAATTTTCAACCGAAGCGGTTCAGCCGTTCTTGAGTTTTAAATAGTGTAACTAACACTACTTTCTTTTATATGTACAAACGGTAAACGTAGCAACTTGTTATATGGCAGGGACTATGCTAAATAGGTACCGTAGGGATGCATTAAGAAAAAAATCCCGAAGTTCCCACGGGATTAATAATGTATATGGGCTAAACAATGTTTGCTGGGTCAGCTAGTTATTAGTAGGTATATAATAATGTACGGTCGTTTAAGAAAATGGTAAATGCCATTTCCTGTGTACCTACTAATACAGCAATAAGTTATTTTACTGTTACATGTAAACAATGAACCTTAATGTCTAATGACATTTATACGATTTTAAAGCTTAGAGTGTTTGCAGATGATTGCAGATTCTTGGCCGACTGTACCAATTAGGCATTGACAATAGACTGTGTGACCTAATTGATTAGGTTTCATCTACTATATGTATTGTGTATCTATAAGCATTGAACGCATAATGATGAGTGTATAACACTCACTAACACACAGTATCCATCATATCAACCCATCGTTTGAACCCCAACGTTCAATCCACGGATTGTACCATAATAACTTGCCTTTGTGCCGTGTATTGGGAGAAATACAACTGGTAGATGCATAAAAAATAGATAGTAGCCAATTCTTAGACCTACTGAATACGCATATGAAATTTGATAAAAATCGGTAAGTGTATGATAACTAACATTGTGACATGGAAATTTCAAATATTAGATTCTTCCTATTTCTTTAAAATAGTAACCTAATGTACTCCGTTAATTCCACGACTTTCTGAATTTGTCGTGTTTATAATCCACTACTGAGTTAAATTTCGGGTCGCTTCACAAAAGTGAAAGTTTTTTAACCGACGAAAAACGGAGGATGTTGCCACGTACCTATAACTTTTTACGTAGTAGTCCGATTTTGTTATATTCTTTTATTTTGTTGAAAAGAGTGTAAACCCCAAGGGCGGTCAAACACATCTTTCCTCTTTATAATATTAGGCTGTGTAGGTAATGGATATAGAGTAATATAGACGGGATACCATAGCGACAGACAGCAAATAGGTACACGTGTTGTGGCTCACGCATTCACATTATCACTGGGTGATCGCACGTTTATCGTTAAGCCTAAATCTCCTCCTTTGTCTCCTCTGTTGCCGTAGTGACTAATGTACGCGTAGACTGTAAATGGCTTAGCTTTGAGTGATGATAATACGTAGGTACAGTGACGTTTCATATACACTAACCCCGAAACTGGGAGAGAGAGCTTATTATCTTTTCGGAACATAATCGTCGTACATCTAAAGATAATGATAATGATAATATGAAGTTAGCCAAATGAACATAATCTGGAGCACAAGAAATATCGTTATGCTGTGAACAATTTTTTTTTTCAAGTATTGTGATCGATATAACGTCCACTGCTGGACGAGGGCCTCCCGCAATGATTTCCGTCATTTGGGGGTAAAATGCCAATAATTGACACTTGGCAGGCGGGTTGGCGTTCTCGTTCAGTGGTGTTGTGGTTTAACTCAAAGAGAACGCTGCTGCCCGCGTCTAGAGTGTTCCCTCGGTCGCCTCTTATGTCGGGAAAAGTTGGGCTGGGATGGTGACACATGTATTCTATTCGTCGTCACCAACTCAACACACGGTAACTGACTGTATATGTCACAAGTATCAAGTTTATACCATCATAAAACTTTTAATAGGTTGTAGGGTGCGGTTGTCTTACAGCGTTATTTTGAATTTTCCTCGCTTTTCTGCAACCTCTGTAGTCGATTCGCTATAAGAAGTTCATTTTGACATTTTGATTGATTGATTTAATTATTTACTATGAAACATTTTTTAGAAAGGACGACGATAGTAACGTAAAGATTGATTGGTATGTAGTTAAATGGACATTTTGAATTGTTTTTGTTTAATTACCTATTCATTATAATAAGTAAATAGTCATATTTCCGTATTAGAAAAAAATAGACATATGTATTTTTTAATAAGCATCGGTAAAACACCAAATAGAAAAATGTGAAAATGACGTTTCTTTCCGCGTACATGCACCAAAGCTGTGTGTAATCCCTATGACGGCAATAGGTTTATCATCTGTTACGCTGGACAGTTCCATAAGAGTTCTTAGGTAGTTCTAGAATTATTATACCTAGATATGCTTATCTACATTTCCTTAATTGGTTATTCGATGTGGCGCATACATATTATATGTATGTACATACGTATACATTATTTTATATTACTTCTTTGCATAAAAACTAATATCTTTTTTATTCACTTATCGATTTCCATGTTTTTTTTATGGGAAAGAATATATTTCCAAGGTGGTCTCGTGAAAAATCTCAAGAAAGGTTTGTTGATAGATAACTCGGAAAATCAAGAGGGAAAAATTAATTCGTATGGGCAGGCGACTTGTTCTGGTCGGGTTTTTTTCTTTAAAATTATTGGTAATTTCGTATCCTTCTAACTTAAAAAATAAGTGTAGAAGTCTTTGTTCTTAAAGTTAAGGCCTTCACATATATCACAATAATAATATTTTCTTTAGAATGTACTTGTGACCTAAGTATTTGACCATATCACTATTAATAGCTGAGCCCTGCTTTTCCGTTTTAGGTCTATAACCTATCCACCTGGAGACCACCTACCTAGGTTACATCCACAAAGTTTTCTCAAAGTCCATTCCGTATTTTTTCTATGTGATGACGTTATAAACATATTATGTAGGTACGTAAATACTAACACAAACCATAAAATTAACCATTTTGAAGGAAAAGTATCGATAAAAGTTAGGTGTATTTAATAATTTTCACCCAACCCTATGTACTTCCGGCACCCTAAATTGCAACGCGGGTTTCGTCAGGCTGCAATATACGAAATAATGTAGGCATGGGCGGTTTTAGTCCTGTTCTTGTATGCGAATAATTATTTCGACTGTAATCCTATTCGCGAAAACGTCTCCACATACTTCTACTCGACGCCTGTCTCCCGGACTTGTTAAAAGGAATTGTTAAACGAAAAAGTAATCGTCTCCACCAACATAATTGTTATATTCATTACTGGGCTAGTATATAATGTAGCTAGTGTATTTCACGCTTGGGCATCCATGTGCGAATACATTTAGATTACAAATATATCCGCTTTTAACCGACTTCAAACAGGACGAATACTGAATTACGTCTCCCGTCGTCTGTGTTGGTTACGCGAACATTTCTTAATTATGAATTAACTTTTATTATTAGTTGTTTGGTAGGTTAGGGCGGAATTAGCACTGGCGAAAAACCTAGCGAGCTTGAGGGTGAGGTGGCGTAGTGTTTTGATTTGTTTATTAAATTTTGTTATTTTCATTTGTTTCCAGAGGGCGATCGCACAGTTCCAGAACCAGTATGCAGCCGGTAAGTGTTTACTATTATTATTCAGTTTAATTCTATTCGTTTATTACACTCATGTGTTGATATGTTCTTACATACATTGCGAAGTATAAAACTCGGTACAAGTTTAGGCAAAAATCAACAGTAGAGTAAGGTAAGCAGTATAATGTGTATGGATATCGTCAAACATTGGATGGATCGTACCACATCCACTCGTAAGTGTTCCAAATTTTACATCAAAACACTTCTAGCAACCAGATGAAGTCCGGGATGGGCGTGGCCAAACCGATCATCATTCTTAGTCGGCTGTCATTCATTCACGAACGTTATGAACTAGGATAAATGTATTATGTATTTATTGTCTAGTCGTTTTTTTTTGCACACTTGTTAATTAGGTACCTGCGACTTAAATACCTTTAGACTGTACTGCGCAGGAAACACAGACTCCGACAAGTCGTTCCACATCCTGGCGGTTCGCATTATGAAAGTATACGCAAACCGTTTGGTTCGCGGAAATGGCAAATTCACCTGGTATGGATGACGTTTTGCCGTTCTCCTGGTTGTCCTATTGTAAAAACGCGATGGGGGTATTAGATTATGCAACTCCGTAGCACACTTTCCGAAATGCACCCGATAGAAGACAGATAGGCTCGCAACTTTGTGGCAATGCTCTAGCTTTGTACCCGCCTGCAAACTGCGCCCTCAAACAGCCTGTTGTCACCTATGAGCCTTGTAATGGTTGATGGTGGTAATATTCCTACTTAGTTAGCCTATTGTTTTACTTTATTCCCGAATCTAGATATCAAGGAGAGTGTTTACATACTCACTACTATCGTAAGTTAAGGGCAGTGGTTATACGTATATCGACGTGGTTGTGTCCGCCGCCTAACTGCTAAGAACCTATCGAACGGTTCTAAAGGCCAATGGAAAATGCCACCCTGTTCCTCGGTCACGCACTATTTATTTCCACTATCGCAAGCTCTTTTCCTAACACACTGAAACCAAATGTGAACTAATATTCTGATAAAAAAAACAATACAAAAATAGACTTGTTAAAACCTCTTTTCTCTTAAAAGTACATATAAAAAGCCCTCGGCACAGTCTTAGTCCATGGGCTGTTTTCATAGAGCATAATCTATATTATAAAAAGATATGGGAGGCGGGGGGCGGGCGGGCGGCGGGCGTTGGGTTGGGGAATTTTCTAGCCCTATAGCAAAATGTGTTGGTAAGCGCGTAACTCGAGAACGGCTGGACAGAATTTGCCATTTTTTTTTGTTGTGCTTATTAATGACAGCAGGCTACGGACATAGGATTCTTTTTATTCCGACCCTGTGGGACGTTGCGCTATATAGAGGACTAGCTTTCCGCCCGCGGCTTCGCCCGCATGGACTTCGGTTATATTGCGGAATAAAGGAATATTTATGTTTTCCCTTGGGAATATCAATTTTTCCGGGATAAAAAGTACCCTATTATTTAAACCGAAATTCTAACTAGACGTCTACAAAATTTCAAAGCAATCGGTTCAGTAGTTACGGCGTGAAATCGGAACAAACAAACAAACTCACTTTCCCATTTATAATATTAGTAAGAAGTAAGATGTTTAGTTTGTATGAAATATTCAAACCACGTGAATTAAATAGCGTTTAATGATACGTTAGCGGCAAACGGAGGACTCAAAAAAAAAACAATTTACTAAAAAGTTATTTAATTAAAAGTATTACAATAATTTCTTAAGACTAAGGTAAGTGCCGACTGCCCGATGTGAGAAATAATAGCGAATACTAATATTTAGCTATGTGTCTCTGCCACTTGTCAATGAATTGATAGATATGCTGCTAATATTATTTACCCAATATTTTAACGGTGTGTTTAAAAAAAATAAGGCTGCCCCTCAACATCTTCCCTAAGACGAAGGCGGTATTGCTACCAAAGACTATATTATAGCACTTCATACAACACGAATGAAGAGGTCGACATTCCCACTGGCAATGTCAAAATATTTGCCTCATGTCAATCAATCATACTGACTGAGTCAACTAAATAATTACTCTAGCGTGTTCCTTTAGTAGAATCAATAGTTTTGCGCAAGTGTTTCGAGAATTTTATGTTATTACAAATATTTTAAACTAACGGAAGCCCCGCGATTTCATTCGCGTAGTTTAGTAGTACCTGCATCCCAATTTTCAAGCGTCTCACTTGAGCGATTTAGATTTTTCATATAAATGTATTTTCCCGTTAATTACCGTTCGCGGGGGAATTTCTGGAATTCCTTTCTTAGTGCACCCTTACGATACTAAGCTACCTCCGTTCCAAATTTCAAGTGCTTAAGTTCAGCCGTTTGGGCTGTGCGTTGATATGTCAGTCAGTCAGTTTCTCCTTTTATATATTTGTATTATTTTCAAAGGCATTCGTGTTTTGCACCATTGAGCGTGAAACTTAACACCTGGTTCTAATTAGGCAGTGAGAATTAGTCAATCTTCATTTCCGAAGCTTAGATAGCTCACTTAAATCAGTTTATCTATATAAGTTTACGCACATGTGTTTGGTTTCCAGATCATTATTATAGTTATAGTAGAAAGCAGATCACAATCCATAATAATCCAAAGATCGATTTCATGCTGAAACCCACGAAAAATAGGGCGAACTTAGCTGCTCCTCTAAAAAATATTAGTAGGTACTTCATGAAGTTGTCAACCTTGTTTCATTAATTATTTCGTTGCAATGGGGAATTTCCTTTGACATTTTTCTGATACTTTCCAAACAAAGTTTTAAGGTAATGACAGTTCTCCGCCCGAAAATATGTCAGAAAAACGTCAAAGAAAAGTCCCCATTACCTACATATTTTTCGTAGTTTTGGTTACTTTTCTTCGTACGAATTTGTTTATATTTGATTTGTTAAAATATGCGCTGTCATCAAATAAAACAACATGAACAATGTCTTTGGCCCTAAGGATCATTCACACGAAAGTAGGTGATCCTTTTTATTATGAATTGATTTAGGTGTCACGCCGTTATCGACGCTTTTCGTCGCGAAGATCTTTTCACAGCATAACATACTTTACATACCTACGTCTTATGTTTAACATGTTGATACCCTACTTACTTCACATCTTCTCAAATCTTGTGCAACCTAACATTGCTATTCAACACGCTAATCCCTACTTCTACTAGAGAGAGATCGAATTCTTAGCGTTCCATGGATTCACCGTGCGGGTGCTGGGTTCATAGCGTGGTACAAGGAGGAAACTGTGCGCTAGTGTTTGGGACTTGCGACCCAAATGTAGGTTTATGGTGGCCACCTTGCGACGCGTCAGCACACGCCTTAATATTTATTTATGTACGCCTTAGTAATTGTTTATGTATTTTAATATTTGTGATTGTGTGAGTGCAGTACGGCACTCAACTACTAGATGGCGCTAGTCACCCCGCGGAGAATAAACCGCCTAGTATTAGGTGTGACTTGGCCGGTAGATAAGACTTGT
>SJJU01004682.1:0-34334 GCA_012932125.1 Conopomorpha cramerella
ATAGTCAATGGGTCAGCTGTCAGGTGATGGGTGAGCATTTCAAGTTTACTTCTATACAATTTCACTGCAGTAAAGAGCCATGTAATACACCTAATAATAATAGACCCAAGTAAGAACGGTTACTATTTTACCAATAGAATTTCTCATTCTGCAACGGTCGCTCAAACTTTCAGCACAAAGGACTTATTGAAATTCTGGGTCAGCTCAACAGTGGCAAATTCGAACATACGATCTTGAACTCCTCTCGCATATGAAATAAAAGGATTTGAGAGTCAGAATAAGTTGACGATATTTATATGATGAAGTACTACGCAATTTGAAGGGTAATATTCTAACTTCACAAAAGAAGGGCAATTGGCAAAAATGTTGTTATCCCTTTTGAAATTGCTTTCCTATTTTAGTGATTGTCGCGCGATTACGAGGGATTGAATTCGAAGGTGCGGAGGAGCAATTTGCGAATGACCCCAAGGATTAGACGAGGAAATTGTCCAATATCATTTAATATAACGAGTTTTCTCACTTATTAGCAATTTGAGAAATAAAAGCCACAAAAATACATACACATCACGCCTGTATCCCAGAGGGACTTTTTTTGTGTTGTGGGCCTCTACAGGGCCTTGTTCTGCCCAGTATCACTGCGACCAATGCTGATCTATTGTGATCGCCACCGAGTTAATAATTTAAAGTTCAGTATCAATTTTGAGCGCCTTTATAAAAGTGAGTACTTTTTTGATACTGAGGTTCACTACCTCATCTGATGAAACAATATGTTTTCCCAAATGTGTGTATCGGTTGTGGATCAGGGTTCCTCACTCAGAAGGTGTATGGGAGTTTCATCAGCATCATTGCAGAAGCGACACATGCTTGCGTTTCGGATGCCGATTTTGCACGCAGAAATTCCTCTGGGATAGGCATAGATCACTTTTAATTTCTGAAATGTGTGTCGTTTTTGTGTCGAATTTTGTGACGATTCTGATCCAATATCATACAATTCTAATTAATGCGGTTTCAAGTTCTTCTCACGCCTCTTTCGTGACTGTTCTGGTCCTTGTGAGGCGGCCTCTACTCAACCGGTCTTTTATACCGTCCATGTGGTAACAACAGAAGCATTCCTAGTTTTCAATTTTGGTCACTACATTTCCTTTAAACAGCTACTTTCTCTTATCCCATTGTTCTTTATTTACCCTATCAGTGTCACACCTTTCATGATCCTTGATAAGCGCAGTAAATCGAGTCACTAAATAAAAAAAAATGCACTATAATTTACCTACAGCAGAAACTGTTCCGGTCCTGGCATAATTAGATGCGCAATATCCTGATAAACTTTCTTCAAAATAACGTGCAACAAAAGCAACATTTTAAACATTGTTGAAGAGTATCCAACTCGTCAATGTTCGTACGTTTCAAGGGAAACAAGCGGTCAGTTTTTTTGAAACAATAGCTTTATAAATTATACCACAGTACTATGAAAGAAGATTAACATTACTTATTATGTAACACTAGAATGCCCATACATAAACACTTAAATATGTCTAGGTACACAGATTTAGATATGAACTACTAGAAGAATAGATGCCTCTGATGACCACCAAGGATGCCAAAGACGGAAATCGTATCGGCGTCTGCCTTCCTAAAAGTAAGCGCTCTAATCACTGCCAATCTCGATCGTCAGTACAAATTACTGTGTTTCCAAAGTGCAAGTAATGGATTGATTGGATAAGCTGATTTACTCGAAAAGTACTGAAAGGATTCCATCGTGGTATACAAACATCAAGTTTCATTGTTTTCAAGATTAAATTTTAATCGGATCGTGCACAGCAAAATTTGTTAATCGAGTTTACAATTTTCAAAAACCTCTTAGAAGTACATCTTCGAATCTTTCCATGGACTTGTTGTGAATTATGCTCAGCCCAAATCTAAAGTCGCGAGATTTTTTATAGTATACGTGTTAACGGGCTAATAAACAGTGGCCGTGTGGTGACGGCGAATAGAATACCTGTGTCACCACCGCCCAGCTTTTCTCGTCGTCGGGATCATAAGAGGCGACCGAGGGAACCCTTCAGAGGACGGGCAGCAGCGCCCTCTGTGATTTAAACTACAACACCTCTGCGATCGCCAACCCGCCCGCCAAGCGTGGAGATTATTGGCATTTCACCCCAAGTTATCATAGTAACAAGTTTTAATTTTTTTATGTACGGTGAAGAAAATTGCATGTAAATTAATTGTGTTTTACTGAATGTTATTTTATAAATTATTATTTACTGTTTTTTTTCTATATATCTTTATTTAAATTCTAATTATGTTGAAATTTGTATTGTTATTGATGTCTAATTTATCGTTTTGTTGGAATGTAATAATTATTTAAGTAAATTATAAATCATTTACTCAGTCACATACGCTAGCGCATTGGTAAATACTGTAATGTTAGTGTAAGGTTTGAAAATAAATAAATAAAATTATTTACAAACCGGGACATTTACATTTGTTTTTCGACTGTCGAATCTTTTGTTTTTTTTTGTCATCTTCTAGATGTTGCTAGTTATTACTTCCATCAAGCTTTGTGTTATGCTAAGTGTATATCTGTATGTAATAGCGATTATAAAATAATTTGACTGACACCCTAGCACGTCAAAAATGAAACAGTGTCTATTTGAGGCGCTGTGATTTACTATTGGCTGTTATCTATCATGTTTAGGTTTGTCTCATCCTGGAGATGGTTAATCGTTAGTGCTTATCGCGGTTGGAAGGTTGTTTTAGGGGGCTCCTGGTGATGACGATGACACGCGAGTAGTTACCGTGGGGTTGTAGTGGGTCCTTACAACTCTATCAGGGTTGGTGTATCCATAACGGACTTTCTCACGACAAACAGATTGTCTTGTCGTACGTAACATTGGCGAAATACTATTAGAATAATGATCCTTTAATTTAAGATAATGTAAAAATTCTAAGAAGGCATATGATTTAACTTCTTGCAATACGTAACAATAACATTTACAAAAAAAGGTCTCTTTAGAGGACAAACCCGTAATAAAAAAGTGAAACCCCACACAAGATCAACTCACAATCGATAGTAAAAGCTATAATTGACAAAAAAAAAAATACACACACGAAAAATATATATTATTATTAAGTATATCGTCGAGACAGAAGTTGCAGCGTCGACGAGGCCGTTGTTACTTGAGGGCTTGCCAAAGCCATTTTAGGAATAAACGTACGAGCCAACTATCATAAACATGTCACAACTAAAACTATTTAGGAAAAAAAAATAACACTCTTTGAACGAAACTATATTTTTTGTATTATTTTACTAGTCGTAGAGTCGTCGAAATTAGATGAATAGCTGAACATTAATTTTCAGAATGACTAAACACATTTTTGTGGCAGTTAATTTAATCGATTTGTCTAATCCTCAAATAGCCTCAACCTCAAAAATTGAATGAAAATAGTTAATCGTGAAAGAAAGGTTTGAAACTACGCTTCTGCGAGCGGAGGGACTCAGAAAAGCCTTTTTTGTATTAAGCACTCAAATAGTGATGAAAAATGAATATTATCTGCACATGAAAGAGATAAATATAGAAAAGGCAGCAAAGAGATTTCCTTTATTAAATAAATCCATCGATATCTGTTCTCATAGTTATAAGCGTTCAAACTGTTGGCTTTGTTTGTTTTACGTTAAAATTACAGATTTTCCGTATAAAAGCGAAAAAATATACCAACAACCGACAGTGACGTAATTATGTCGTAAGCTACTGGTCTCCGATAACAGTTTGATATCATCTGTTTACTGATATTCTTAAAGGCTTTCTGTTTTCCAATGATAATGCAATCAATCTACCCACGTAAGTAGTTGTGATAGTACTTTCAGTTGCATTATTTGAATATTTTACAGAAATCTACTATATAAAAATAAGTCGGGTTTTCCTCCCTGACGCTATAACTTCAGAACGCACGAACCGATTTCCACGGTTTTGCATTCGTTGGAAAGGTCTCAGGCTCCGTAAGGTTTATAGCAAAGAAAATTTAAGAAAAATTTCAACAGAAAAGCGGGAAAACGAAACGAAGCCATCTGGTGGCGAAACGGAGTTCGCCGTGTTTGCTAGTTATATTTACATATCACCAAACCCATATAAAATAAATTAGAATAATACCAAATTTAGTAATATAAAAATAAGCAGGTCAACAGAGACCTATTTCTTCACATTCGGCTAGGTTAGGATTTAAGCTTCTTAGTCTTGTACTACCGGGCGGTAAAATAACGGTACCCCTACCTTGCGTATAAGGGATCCTAAGGGTTGTGGGTGTCGGACTGGAGCTCCCGGCGGGGTGGTCATGGGGATTTCGCAACTTAACAGAAAATTTAAGGATCTTCTTCATCGCCATTTCGTTTCGTGTCAAAAATCACGCCAATTAATTTTAATAGACTATATAATCTTAATGACCAAGATAGCTTCTGATATAATGTAAGAAAATTCATCAAGGAAAACAGTAAGTAATTTATTGTTTGTTTGCGTTCTAATTTCACTTAGTAATAATTATGTGAATGTAACATTTTTACGCTTTCCCGCAAGAACTAATTAACCGATCATCATGAAACTTTGTAGACACGTATCTGTAACCCATAACACTAGCTAAAGGAAATAAGAAAGAAAAAAAAAAGATAATTTTTTAATGAAACGCGCACAGACATTATAACTCAATATTGTTTCGACGCAGTTGCATGCGTCGTGGTCACGACGAGTAAAATAACAAAGGTAAGCTCGAGCTTGTCTTTGGTTATATTCGCGCCTATACACCCGGTGAACAATATTGAGTTAAAAAAAAAAGATTTCTGTTAGAATATAGAAAATACTACATTTGGGCTACTAATTATTCGTCGTGTAGTACAGACACAAAATTTATCGTCATAGGTAGATAAGTACTACAATTTCTTTTAACCGTTAGCAATAAACGTCTCGCAAAGTTTTTTATCAGTTAAAAATAAAATTGATCAAATAATACTGATATGACGTATTTTATAAGATACGTTACGATACAGACTATTTATGGTACCTATTATATTAATTTTATAATGTAAACATTTCCACTGTTACATGTAAAAAATCACGTACATTATCCTAAAATAATGCCTATACTGCCGAAAATAACTTAATTTTAAAGATATATCGCACAGTTAGTTAGAACAAAAGTGACACAAAACAAAATGTGTCATTTTATGGGATTGAACCTTAACATAAAAGGTACAAAACTTAAATTTCAAAAGCGGCATGTTTCGTATTGGGTCCTTTTTGTTCTATAATGATAAATAAATAACTGTAGGCTTAGTTCTATGTGGAGGGCAGAAAACGTTCACATACATGTAGGTCATATAATGTTTGTCCATCCTCCTACCAAACCATTTGTATCCCGCTTTCTATAATTTATCGATAAATTAATGCGACACAGCAATGTTTGGTGTGTCAGCGACTTTTTTATAGTTTACACTGTGGAAACATACACCTTCAATGAAGATAACAATACTATTTCGTTGCGATGCAGTATCATTCATGTTATCACACATTTCCTGTGTGGGTCGTTGCCGATCCATATCAACATATTATACTTAAATTGTAAAGAAGAAAGATTTGTCAGTTGCAATTTTAATACCAAAGCAGCCAAATGTAGGCAGAGGCACTTGCTAAGCAAATTATCACAGTTCTATTAAACTCTACGTGATAGGGGGTGAGCCTATCGCCGTCATTAGGTTAACACACCTTTTGGTTGGTATGCGGGTTTCAAAACGATGTTTTCCGTAACCGTATGAGCGTTGCGTTACGTAGATAGACTTTGATAGTCAGTACGATTGGTACACGTCCAGTAGAACAGGTCTCGGATTCGCAACCTCGAACCAAGTACCCGACTACTGGATTAAAGACACTTATGTTTTTTATTATACCTATAAAAAAGAGTGGACTGACTTTGGGTTCATCGTACACAGTGTTACATATCTACTACATAAACAATAATGACATCCAACTAATATCATAATTGGGAAAGTTTTCGTATGTGAGTTGTTTGTTACTCCCTTCACGGAAAACTTCACGGATATTGACGGATTTTGAAAGAAAAGAAAGAAAGAAAGAAAGAAAGAGCATTTATTTACTGCTAAGGACGGCATTTACAAATAAAATAAAAAAAAAATAAATTTTGGTCAAACTTGTGTGCATGAAGGCTATATTGTATGTCTAAATTCCCACGAAACCGGAATAAACCGCTGAAAACAGTGGATCTAAGGAACATATTATGAAACAAGTGTCAAAGAGACAAATGCGCCTACAGCATTACATTTATTTTTAATTGTCTTAAAAAAAGCGGAGGTCTATCTCTCTTTTCGTCGTTACCTGAAAACTTGACTGGGTGAGCCAATTTGTATTATTCTTTTTTGCTGCTAAAGCTGGTGCTTCCCCTTTGGTCCTATTTTAATTTGGTTCAGTTCCGACAAAGGCACCCTTGACAAAACCACAAATGTTTCAAATTTTACTGGTTCAAGTCGTTATTTTGTTCTTAAAGTTATACTTCTTCTTTCAGAATATGGGCCTTAATATACGAATCACGCGTGTTATCTCATTAAAGTCGATCCCACATTTTCGGAATGTGGCGATTCAAGTAGATTTAACAGCGTCGTATGATTGTTATGTGAGTTTGGTCATTTCTTGTTACTTGAATTGCCCTTTACCTTATAGAAAATTCTTGTGTGCGGCCGGTCTAATCCGTTAGTAAGAGAAATCATTCGAAGTACAACTATACATAACCACGTGGGGCCCAACGTGACCACCCTATATCGTCCAGGTTTCCCCTTTCTGTTTTAAGGTTTCCACACTATGTTGTTACGGTAATAAATTCCGCACAGTACACGCCCCGAACCCCGGATTTGAACAAGCCAACTCTTGGTCAATAGTAAAGAATAGCTCATATTGTCGCCGCGGTATTTTCGTGTCACATAAACTACAAAAATACACACAACTGCTTCTATTTTCGTCCCCACCGTACAAATATGAGGACGTTTATTAATTTATTATGCATTAGCCAACGTGTCGAGTTAACTTCGTAACTATTCGATGAGAATGTGTGTGTGTGTGTGTGTGTATGTGCGTGCATGTGGTAAAACAATAACCCCCTTACTTATAGAGTAATTCATACAATTGTAACTTACCTACTCACTCGCTTAGTTCTGTATTTTAACTTGACGTGTGCTAAAGACTAAAAAAAGAAAACAGGGCGTACTTCTTTAATTACACATGGGCAGTGTATAGTATTATACTATACTATTTATACTATTTACCTTTTGTACACAACATAATAATGCCAAATGACAGAAAATGACATAAAATAAAAAAAAACTGTGCAAAAAAACTACGCGCTCTGACGTTATATTAAAAGTTTATACCGGAGATGACGTCGCGAATTAAACCAAAGATTCATCTTAATTTGGTGAATTTCGTGATACCCCGTACAAACTTTTAATATGATATTAGTGCGCGTTGCAAAAGAAAAACACGGAGTATATTATGCACTGCCCTTATAACTTTTCTTATTAATAAGGGTTAAAGTATAACTTTCCTTATTAGTAAGCTACTGTGTGGCGGTAGTTTGACATTACCACGCGCGTTTGACGTGGAGGGTCAGACAAAAGAGTTTGCCTGGTTATTACCCTTTCCCAAATCGCACAGTTGGAAGGGCCCTTTCTCCGTAGGTAAGGAGAACGAGTCCTACTGAGCTTTGGGGCCGATTTGCAAACGGGAAACATAATCAGCCGAACTCCAAATAAAGATGGCGACCGGTGGCCAACTTAACACACGGGTCAGTGAAATTATTATAATTAAATTTCTGACGTAGAACAAATACAGTGGGTTCATAAAGTTTTCAGTTGGCTTACTGCTGGCAAATGTATTTAAGTATCTGCGTCACGCAACACCACCCCACCCCGGCTCGACGGCCGCTGAATAAGTCAATCCATACCTATTGTTGTTTAAATTAGTAAGGTAGTGTACTCTTATAACTCGAGAACTATTTGACGGTTGAATGTGATTCTGTCTTTTATAATAATATGTTTATTAACAAATTTCTTATCAATAAGCATTTACAATTGAAATTTATACATTTTCAGGCTTGGAGCAAGTGTGAGTCACGCTTAGTTTTGGGTTTGCGATGGGTTCACACTAGGCTATGCCTGTATCGTGAAACCCTGTATTTATTACATTAAGAGTTTAAAATGGGTATTATAGCGCGAATCTTTTAACCGTACCCGTTTTAAACTTTTAATATCATGTCAGTGCACCTTGTATTTATGTTTATAAATAACAGTAAGTTACTTGAAACTTAACTACAGAAATGTAAAAAAAATACTTTGGCAAAAAAAAAATATGAGCGTTGGGGCCGCTAGTGTATCTTTTGTGGGGTTTTATATGATGATATTACTCGAAGTCATATTTTCAAATATATCCAACCATTTATCATTACAAACCACGAAAAACATAATTTATCCGGAGGCGAGAATCAAACATGTCACTAGGTAAACTATGAGGTGAAGGTGCAGCTCGGAACACTCGACCAAATATTAAGTAATTTTATACTCGTATAGTACATAATATATTATAACGTAGGAGTTAAAGTCAGCACAGGAACACGGGGGCGTCTTGTCAATATTAAATTATACAGTTGAAGCAACCACTACCAAAGTATGTCACGCACTACATACGCTGTCACGGGATTAAAAATTAAAAGCTTTTACAAACAGTCCGTTCGTGGAAATAATTATTCTAATCGGAAGTCCTACGGGACGGGGAGAGACATATAAAGTTTATACAGTCATTTATGACCGAATGAGACACTAGTTGAGACCAGAGGTTTTAGTTATTTAAGGAACACTTCATTGCAGCAAATTATAACAGGCGATTTTTTTCTTACAAGTTGACCCCTAATACCCACATCGCATTTTTACAATAGGACAACCAGGAGAACGGCAAAACGTCATCCATACCAGGTGTATTTGCCATTTACGCGAACCAAACGGTTTGCGTCCACTTTCATAGTGCGTACCGCCAGGATGTGGAACGACTTGCCGAAGTCTGTGTTTCATGCGCAGTATAATTTGAAGGTATTCAAGTCGCGGGTGAATAGGTACCTACTGAACAAGTGTGCTCAATCTTAGACCACATCGCTGCTTAACATCAGGCAGGATGGTGGTCAAACGCTTGTTCATAGTGATAAAAAATAAGCCCCACAACACCGGGCGAAAAAGATATTAGTGACGGTTTATTCCATTTCCGTGATAATTTTCCGGACGAAGTTTACGTAGTAGTCTACATACACGCAACATTTTTTAAAAGCCTCCCCTATAATAGTGTTTCAACAAAGCCATCTTATTCAGGATCCTAATACTCGTATTTGTAGGAGCACAACGACACCCATGTTCCTCTGCTCATTATCCAGTAGGATAATTGCGCGTGAGACCCTTGATGCACAAACTTTATACACATCTGGGAAAACATGTGTTAGCAACAGATGAGATTGGAGTGCAAGATTGATACTGCCTTATAAGGGCAATGATCAGGAGGCTAAGTCTGCTCTACTCTCGCAGTAACCTCGCTCTGGACTCAACAATATGCATTTATGTTTTACTGAGGACCACGTGAAATGAGAGCAACATATTTGTCGCTACGATGCCCGAGGAATGTAACAACGAGAGTGTAGCAGACTGGGTTCCAGGTGGGGATCACAATAGAATCAGTAATGTTCGCAGAATACTAAGCACGATCATGCCTTGCAAACAAGCACCAAAATAGGGGATAATTTATTAGTAGCAGCACGAGAAGAAAGGGCTAGTTAACAATGGGTTTACATAAATACGAAAACCAGCGTTCGGTCTTTATAGTTTATCAGCACGTACTAGGAATTGCTCCCACGTGTAATTCAGTCTCAAACTACATTATGTATTCATTTTTAAATTATTATGTGCCATTATGTATTACCTATGTGAGGTATCGCACGTCATATGTCACGTGGATTTGTGACGTAAGAGTCCCTAGTTTTAGAATATAAGCTGAATTAATGAAATACAGTCTAAATAAATAATGATGGCGCTGCTTCATCATTAATTTATTGTTCGTTTTTAAACAGAGTTCAAAAAAGTTCACAATACGACTGGTTTTTTTTTTGTTTACTTCAAACATAACTTTTGACTGTGTGAACCGATTTTGCAGATTATTATTTATTATTTAAAAGCTAACGCTTCCTATTTGGTCTCATTTTAATTTAGTTAAGTTTAGAGTATGGTATCTATAAGAAAACCATTTAAGTTTTAAATTTGTACTAGTTTTTACAGTATTTTTCAAATCAACTATAATTTGTTCGTACCTATCCATGTTTCTTTAAATACAATAATGGGCATAACATTTTTCTTCAGTTACATAGTGGTTTTACAATTCCTCCCTTATGCACCACGTCACAATTACCCGTACAGTGTGGTAAACGATAAATATACGTTTCAATAAACTGTTATTTCAATTACAGAATCAATGTATGGGAAAATCAACTTACTTTTTCGACATAATCCATTCATATTGTTGCCCAGCCCTCGGCCCAGGGGTCGAGTATTTCAAAACCATTAATTCAGTTTGACAGGGCTTTTTGACAGGAATTTTCTCAGATAACATCCTCCTTTAATATTTTTTGTTGTTGACCGATTTTTTAAAAAGAGATATGCCCTGGGTGGCCCCATGACATGGAAAGGAGGTTATGGTTATGGTATCGCAGAGAAATCGAGGAATGCTTCGAAAATCGGTCACTTTTTTTTAGGCAAATGGCTATTAACATCAGTTTAACGAATCAATCAAGAGTCTAGAGCAGGCCTGAGACCTAAGGGTGGTATTCAGAGTCGTAAGACGAAGTCGGTCTAAATATCAGAACTGTCAAAATGCATTGTAATCTCAGTCTCAGCAAAGAATTTGTATTCACAGTTGAGAAACAGTCTCGTGAGAATCGGTCATGTCTGAGCCGAGACTTGAGCCTCGAAATCGGGTACACTCACAGGGCGATCTCAGTGTAGGTTTGACAACAGTTTGATATGTAGCAAGAAGCATTCAAATATATTTTTGATCTGTGGTGTATGTACCGTTTGTCAGTTTATTTGTTTCTTTTATTGACAATTTATTTGTATATTTTCTTGAATTTGGATTGATAACTGAAGAAAAGGATTGGAGAACTGACAGTAACTGATGAATTATTGTCCGTCGTAGCATTAATTTGTAGTTAATGACATCAATCTATTACTTAGCTCAGTAAGATCAAGCTCAGCTGAGAAAATGTACAAAAATAACTCTGAATACAAGTCGCATGACATTACTCAGTGAGATCCGAGTTTGCGCTCAGCTGAGACGCTCTAGAGACAACTCAGAAGCAACGACGCTGAATACCAGCCCCTGCTCAGTAAACAGTTATTCGATATCTTGTTTGGTTTCGGAAAAATACAGTGAGTATACATAAACTTGTCTTGCTCTTCAACATTAGGGACTGCTGGCAACAAAATTTTCTATTAAACCAGCCTATAACCGAACACTTCCAAGAAAATAGGCAATCAAGTGTGTGTATATACAGTTCAGTAAAGCATACACTGCCGATTATTGGACGGTCAAAGTTCATTCATGCACACGTATGCGAGGTTACTAAATAAACGCCTATATCGAAGGTATACAAGGTATACATGTTCAGGTCAATCTATCAGATTAATACAGAAATATCGTCTGTGCTGTCACGTTACCTGAGTCTAGTTTGCAACGGACTTTGAACCTTCACTGCATACATAAAGGACGGTATTCAAACAATCAACTAAGGGCGATATCAACAAACTTTACTAATTGTTTTGAAGTGTTTTAGTTCGAGTTATGGGTTACCCGTCCTCTATTCAAACTTCTGTCTCAATTACGTAGAGAGCTAAGATAGTAAACCATTATGCATTCCACAGCATGATGAGTCAAGCTGAATAAGTATGTGGAGACAAGAATTTCGGTTGGAAAGTTTAGTTGAAATATGAGAAAGACTGTTGGATCATATATTTTTTTATAAGCAAAATTTTATGCTCTACAACTGGAGAGGCCTCCCTCCCTGTCTTCTCCATTTATTTTGGGTCACCCTTGGTCCTACTTGCACATATCTGGCCAGGACTACTCGCATTTTTTTCTCGTCTTTGGTGTCCGTCGTTGGGGAAGTCTGAACTGGCTGGTCAGTCATAATGAAATAATAATCAACGTCATATCGATTATATACCGACGCCTGATGAATTTATTGTTGTGCACATTAAAAAACAACCATTATTTTCAAACTAACACGGAATTTTGACATCCGTGCTGAGGTAAAACTATGATCGATATAATGTTTTGATAGTTTAACGCGGTGTCCCTGCCAAAACGATAGATACAACTAAAGATTTATTGCGCTACGCGGCGCATCGTTGCCGGTGCTGACGTCACTCGCTTGGAAACGCATCAAAATGTGTCGAACAACAGTAATCACAGTTCCCACAAGGGCAGCAGCTTTATCTGCATATCACTCCCATTATAGTAAGCATCTTTTAGCGCGTGACGTGTAAAAAGTTTGACACCAAATTGAAGCTAAACTAATCTTGTTGTGATTGATACTGCTCCACAACACCACAGTACAAATACAAACAAAGTACATAAAAGAAACTAAGAAATACAGTAGTGACAAGAAATCAAATTCAATACAACTATAACGCGCCAAAATATCCTTGACAAACATTAAAATGCTACGCAAATGAATCATTGTAGACAAACCTGCAGCGCCTTCAGCATGGGCACCTTGTCGAGCAGCTCCTCGTACAGCTTGCGCTTCTTGAAGGCGCTCTTGAGCAGTATGCGGCGGAAGGTGTGGCGGTCCATCGCCCACAGCGCGCCCGGCGACTGCGCGCGCACCGAGGCGGCGCGAGGCATGTTGTACATCAGCGCCAGCTCGCCGAACGAGCCCGAGCTCTCGTATGTGTGCACCACCTGTGGGATGCATTGGAGTCATGTAGGAAGCTAACTTCAGACAAGTGCAATTGCCTTAGTCCCATTTCGTAGGTGGCTACGGCACGGGAATTAATGGAGCGATTTCGTAGCTAAGTAGTGTAGGGCGACAATTAGTAGTTGTTCTCTTGGATCAAACAGACAGGTTGGTTTTACAGTCGCCGGACACGAGCTAAGTCGGTAGTTATAGTATCGTTTTACAGTCATCTCAAACGGGCCTGCCAAAAATGTGCCATCAACGCGTTTCACTCAAAATTCCGTACATTTTTGTAAACGCCTCTGATAACGCGTTATATAGCAAAAGAACACACGCTGCGCGTACGCTGACGAGACGCTCGACATTAGTGCCTTTTATGACTTTGATTCATATCACAAAGAAATCAATTGCAAAATGCAATTTGCAGCTTGTATCGTATTAAATCAGTTTTGTTCTAGCTGTACAACAAGTACATTGGTAATTATCATGGACACAATAACTGAACACTACTACTAATAAATTGGAGTCAAGCTTGGATCTAGTCCAATGTAGCGCCAGCCAGCCTCATTTGATGTCATCATCATTTGTCGCCTCGGCGAACTTCATGACGCCGTGAACAGTTTCTTAACGTACATACATTTCATGCTAAGATTCCAACAATAACCTCATAAGATGTATAGGGTTTGACAAGTTACATTCAGTCCTTTATGGATGAATGACGGAAAGACATTCACATCATCCATCCAATCTTTGGCATTTTAAATATTAGTACGGACTGTTATAAATCAAGCAATATGATGATCAAAATAAGTTAAGTATTATGGATTCCCTTCATCAGACAAAGAATCTGCGCTTACTTCTACTTCTTAATTAACGCCCGTTCTAAAAGTCCCCCCAACGTTTATAAAATATTCAACAGTATTTGTGGAAAAGAAACAAATTATGCTCAGGCGCATTCGAGTACTGAGACTTTGAGTACTGATGATTGTTACAGAATACGGACTATGTATTCATAAGCAATTGTCAATTTTAATATCAGAAAATAACGCTGTGAACCTACTTATTGCATTTTCCCGCAACATAAGTAAACCACATGTGAGAAGATGTGCTGGGTACAAAGTTCACTATGTAATAGAAAACAAACATCTGTCAGCCAAGTCCCCGCCCAGCCGATTCGTGACATGTGTCACGGATTTGGCTTCAGATCATCCACGTTACAGCCACTGTCTAATGTCCTAACTATTATTTTATTTGTAATATTTAAAATATTGCAATGTGTCTGTAGATTTGACATCTGTGGGGACAAATTGTTAAAATCGAATTGGCTGGCTTTTATGAAAAGATTGATCAATGCGAATGAGGTACGAGAGGTTTGTCAGGATTGTAGAAGGTGTGCGTATATTGCACCTACCTGCCTCTCTGGGAGTTTGTATGCATTTTATTCCAAACTAGTGGACGCCCCGCGATTTCATTCGCATTATTTCAGTATTTCATACAAGCTATAACACCTAGCCAACCATAGCGACGCGCCCCACAGGATCGGAACAAAAAGTCTAGGAAAGTATCATATGTCCATCTCCTGATTTTAAGCTACGTCTACACCAATTTTCAGCCATTTTTTATTTATAAATAGTGTAACTAACACAACTGTCTTTTATACATGTATAATAAAATATTTATAAGGCAACGAAACATACTGTTGGGATATTTGGAAACTATTCAGAGAAATTACCGCAGCGCGTAGAAACGCGCACATTTTACTCAGATGAGTAAATGTAAGTAAAAGGTGTTTAAAAACTTTTTTTTAAATTACTAGCATTGTCTAGTATTTTTTTTTAATTTTGACGAGCCCAACACCGTTCTAAGACTATTTCTCGAGGTCATTTCACACAGCGAGGTCATTTTATAGAATAAACAGCTTTTTTTTTTAAGAAACGCGCACAACATTATGTCAAGTTTATACTGGGTATTACGGGTGAATGATAAGCTGAATTCTTATCCTTGGTATATTTCGCGCCGTAATACCCGCTATGAACTTAATAGAATAAACACCATTTAGAGGTAAACTATCCAGAAATGTATGATACATCCTTGCGATACTCATAGCAATTTCACGGCAATAATAAACGCCTACTCTACATCGGGACGTATTTTCCGTGTGCTAATGAACTGTACCTCTACTTGAACGTACGACTCGAATGTAAAAATAAAAAAGCTATTTATAGGAAAGTGTCAGGGGTCACTAGTACTACTTGTACAGTACGAATTAAACAACATGACGAGGATTTAAGGTAAAGTAAATGCTACAGGTAAACAATTTAACGGAGAGCCCGAGAGCCGCCTTGTAAATAATATTTTCCGAAGTGTAGTCAAAAGTAATGGTGACGTTTATCTTAATCATTATTAATCTTATATGTATCAATACAATGTAATTTTTTTAGGTGGCTCTAGCCACTACCACTAATGCTCAATAGCTTTATTGCATTACCATAATTTCACAGTAGATGTTACAAATGTAATATCAATTATGGACCCTGTGTGGCACAGAAATATTCAACCTCTCCACCTCGCATACTGGGTCCTATATTAAATTGTTCAGACATCACAAAAGACAGTTTGACTTCCATAATGAATTTAATTTCTTGATGGATACACCTCGACCTAATATGATATTTTGTGTAACTACCCATCCTAATTTGCATTTACTCTAGTGTTCCTTCCACCATTCGACAAATGTTTGATGATGCAAGTTTAAATAGTGTTTTGAATTCTTTTGATTTTGGATATCCAGATGCAAAGTAATTTATAATTTGTTACTATTTGACGAGTGCATGACATTCGCATATATTGTGGTGAATGTCTCTTGCTCCTCGCCACACAATCTGTGTAGCGAGGAGTGTACTGTGTCGTTTGTTGGTTCCATCGTAGCAATGATTGTGATTGATTGAATGAATGTCACTTGACATTGTAAACTGACGGGTCCGAAAGGTTCTCTGACAGCTTTGAATATGTCAAAATTAGCAGGATGGTGGTCAAACGCTTGTTCATAGTGATAAAAAAAATAATTCCAAAACATCTACGGATGGCGCTAATAGGCGTGATCTCAAGGAAAAACCCATTTTATAATTGTCAAATTACATGGACAATAATTACATCTGCAATAAGTCACCTGTCAGAAAACATCCCTTTGTCAACTACTGGTTCAGTACCGAACACTGGAGCATAAATAAAATAAATAAATACACTTCACGCCTGGGAAATTTACGTTTCAGAGGTAATTTTAAACAACTGTCACGTGACACGAAAACTGGGACACCTTTACAGTATCGACCTCACAGAATGACGTACAATCGACAATTAATGATACTTATGACCCACCGAGGGTAAGGGCGTAAACAGAAAGAAAGGGTAAATTGTATTGAAATTCAGTCGGATATTAAATTCATTATAGATTGAAACTCGACTGGCGACATTTTTCATAAGTAATGGTGACAAAGGACGCTGAAAATTCACTATTGTTTGATAGGTTTTATTGATACAAAAGTTAATTTATGTGTGCATAGGATAATAGCCAAGTAGGGAGCAAGACGCATCTGTAATCTAACCCGCGATAATATCCAAGTATTTTCAATTTTCAAACCTTGGACTATTGAATAGTCCAAGGTTTGCTTTTTTCATAGAAAACTAGCTGACCTGGCAAACGTAGTTCTGCCAACATACATAATAAACAGTATAAAGTATAAAGATTCCTCAAGCATCACTCTTATCTATTAAATAAACCCGCATTAAATGTGTAGTTAAAGATCTATGCCAACATAGCGACAGGCAGCGGAAAGCGATTTCGTTTTAGACTATGTATTAAGATAAGCTTATTACTTTCATTTCGTCAGCAGTATATTGCCTGTTAAATTTAAACAGACACTTTTTTTTCTCTGTGTAATATTAGTATACAACAGGGGCGTGCACTGACTTTTACGACAAGGTAGGCAGTAATCTCCAAGGATTGACACCTATGTATAGGAAACTTGTCTTTACGAAATTAGGTACCTACCTATCCACTCACCAACGAAACACAGGACCTTCGTCAGCCTATGTCGTGAGTATAGCAAAAAAAGATCAAGCAATAACTATATTACTAGGTCGGGGAGCCAAAATACTAAGGTATGGTGTATGGTGTATGGTGTGCACGCCACTGGTAGACAACATATATAGATATAAAACCCGGCCAACGGAATCAATCCGTGTGAATCGGCTCGGAATCCACTATTCGTAAATACAATGAAATCGTAGAATAGATTGAACTGAAATCTTGTATGCGCGTCAGCACTACCACCTGACCTAGGTATTTTTAGGTGGTGCTATTGAACTTTGTAAATAAAACGGACACTTTCCTACATTTATATAACACTTATGTAGGTGTGTAGGTTTAAGGTGTGTTTTAATGAAATAGCCTCCCACGTGTTTCAAGTGAAAAGGCGAAGCTATGGGTAAACGACTAGGGGCGTTTATAGAAAAAAAGCAGGTAATTGCTGATCGGTGCATTGTATAGAAATACTGTCTGTACTCAGTGCTAGTGCCAAATTAATTTCTATAGATTTACCGATGAGCGCTAGTTACCAACTTCCTTTCTGTATTCACCCCAATACCCATGATCATAAAGACACTATTACGATATCGCATTAGAGGCTAATTTTAACAAATGCTTTGTACAATTACTATCAATGTCTGCATCTTGAGAGGCAACTTCTGTACTTTTATACTTGATGTGTTATGATAGAACTATAAAATTACTGGCTGTCAAGTTTATTCGATAGCTTTTCGAATAAACTTGAAGTATAAACTGAAGTAGTTACGATCATTCCTTCTCTCTTTCATCGTGGGGTTTTCGGTAAGATTCCGACACTACCCCGTTCGCTGTCCCCATGGCGGGGTGTTAATGAGGTTTCTCCGGCGTAAAGAAATAGGGGTAAGTAAGAGACAGTAGACATAATTTAGTTCGAAACTTTCTATAATCCGTTAAAATGTTGTCCTTAAATTAATACATTTGCTAATGTAATAGATTGACTACATACTAAGGTATTTATTATAATCACAGAAAAATGGATCATCTTAACATCACAATGGAAACTCTCATGCTCTCACCGAAAAATACTTATTTAGATACGAAATACGTTTTATGGCTTTCGACATACGGCCAGTGCCAAGTCAACGAACATTGTTTCTACTTCTATTCATTGATTAGTGGTAATTGTTAGCGAAATGGGGAGCTATTCAAGTTGACGGTCTCCGGCGACACAGTTAATGCCGTCGCCAGACATTGGTTAAATATTTTGGCCCAAATTTGGCTCCAATATTCTTTGTAATGCACCATCATTTCCAAGACCGGTCGGAAATAAGAGCCAGTGAGGGTGTTATTGGGAGCCAATAATGCCATTGTGGCATCATCATCAACACATATTGTGCACTTCTGGACATAGGAATCTCCAATAGCACGCCACTGTGATCAGTTTTCCGCTTCTCGTATCCAGATTCTGCCAGCCATCTTGCGCATATCATCAGTCCACCTTGATTGAGGGCATCCTACACTCCGTTTGCCGAGAGGCGGTCTCCACTCGAGAACTCGTTTGCCAATGTGTGTCAACGGTAAAAGTTCCAAACTACAATGTGACCAAAGTACTCCTACGTGAATAGAGCTCTACTAAGAAAGCATACTGTTTCGATCAGTATTCCCGTAGCCACCAAAACCAACAAGTGGGCATAAATCTTCGGGCGAATGGACAACAACAGACAGGTGAAACACTTGTATCGTGTCGGCGAGTGAGCGGGTGCGGGACGTTTGTAAAATTAGCTCGCTTTATCTCCTACAGTCACGACAATACGAGATAAGTACGTCGTTCCGTCGGGTTTCGATTGGATAATAGAAATGAAATAACACAATCTAGAGGTATAGTAATCTAGTCCAACTGGAAAGAGAGACGTGTTGGTGCGTTTTGGGGAGTGATTAGAACGAACCTGACGGATGTTTGGTTACTATATCGGTTGCAACATAGTATGATCCTAAAATTTATATTTTTTTATTACTCATTCACATAAAAAACTACTTAAAGAATTTCGACAAAACTTATTAGGGAGATACATTATTATCTGTATTAGAACATCGACTTTTTATCCTTAAATTACCACAGGAACGGGCTAATCCGCGGGACACAGCTAGTGAACGATACACGTGATTTCAATGAAGAAACTATATAACACTAGTGTTACGATCTCACACCAAATACAACTGGGTTTGCAAAGAGTTGGTCCTTCAGTCTTTATACCAAAATGTATGCAAAAATATCTATTTCTCTTTCACTCCACCGTGTTTTTCATATTAATATCTCGTTGTATTTTAAACGTCAGTTTTGGTATGCAACTCTAGTTATTACTGGTCTGAGGTCACAGTGTTACAGGGATGTAATAGGGGGAAGGAGGGTGGGTGCGCGGCGCGGGAGGGGCTTCGTCCACCGCACAGCTCCTCCCGTCCGAAGGTGCAATCTCAAGTTAGCGCCCGCACCAATAATCTGATTGCCCTATTCAATATGGGAGCCAGGTTTAGAAATAGCCAATATATTTGATGCGGGTAAATATGTTACACGACCGGCACGGACTAATGGTCAGGGTAGTCTTCCTTTAGGATGACGGTCGCTGGTTCGATTCACGCCCACAAACATAACGCTTTAGTGATGAGCCGAAGCATTTGATGTGTTGTTCGTTTGGATGTTTTACCTACTATGTATGTATGTATTTAAAAGTAATTATGTAACTATATCAGTCTTAATTACGCATAGTACAGGGTATACCAGTTTGGGGTTATGGGAATGTGAACTCCCCCCGAATATTATTTTCTTATTATATTTTAAAATATTCTTTAGATTACATATTCCTGCAGAACAATTATTTTCTTTAAACACTTTCAGCAAATCAAGTAACACTTCTCATTTAAATAGGAACTCGTCATGTTCAAACATTCGGGATTTTGAAGGCCAACTGCACCTTTTTTTTTACTAGAATCGGCCTAAAATTAGAAACTGAATACAATTCTGACGTAGGTAACGTTGATGTAGACGTTAAGATGAAAAGAATGTTTATTTTTCATGAAATAAGAGTGTCAATGACACTCGTTTTAGAACGATAATTACTCATTTTAAAATATTATATGTTAGTTTTATAAAAATACATAGGGTTAAAAATATAATCTGTAGGGAAATTAGCTGGAAGATACACTTTTAAGGGAAGGTACTTACTTTCAGCAAAAATAACATGTATTACTTCGTCTTTACACTACGTCCGAAGGTCTAACTGCGGAAGACATGGATATCCGGGGTGCGGCAGGAATTATTCTGCGATAAACTAGTTACTAATAATTAAAAGTAAATGAATACACTAACGTAATTTAATGCTAAATTTACCGTGGCGGTGTTACTCACAGTTTATGCCGTTCTCGTAAGGCATTTGGGATAAAATGCAGCCTATATGTTATTCATATGTACCAGTTATATTGTTGTACAATTATGCGTGAAAGAGTAACAAACTATCAGTTCATTAATAGGTATTATTAGGATCAAAGAGGGGCAAAATGTCGCGATGAAAACATCTCTACCGGTCCTAGTTAGATTAGGTCACCGCCTAATATCATCAATTGCAACTTTGTACAGCACTCATTACACCACGTTACCAATATTGGCGGCTAGGTAACATAGTTTATCGAGGAAATTCATAATTTCCTTCCACCGGCGCGCAGTCTGCGTTAGTCAAAGGCACGCCACAAATAGCACAGGTAATTTACTTAGACCACTACACGCGGATACCTCACCCTCGACCTTTGAGGTTTGCAATACGGGCTCCAAGTCACGTCAGCAAAATCAACAGTTTTTTTTTGTTCAGTTGTTAAAGAAAATATATGCGCGCTCCGCCGGTCGGTCGGTGGTTCGAGAATGCAAAATTAAGCTTGTAACGACAATTTCAGGTTAACCAACCCAACGACTGCAGACACCCAACAGAATAGACATATCGTACAGAGCGGGAGAGAAAGTTACGTTCCACAAATGCAATAGATTTAATAAATTCACACCCACATCGTCCATGCAAAAAGTACACAACAAGTAAAACTACAAAGCAAAGGTTATACTGGCTGAAATTAGAAAATAAAAAAACGAAAAAACAAATCTGACCCATATGCGATACCCGCGGCCATATTGTTTTTTGACCCTTTCCGATTGGCTGACAGTACAAGGTGCATGTAGTGGGCTTAGGCGTTGTTTTCTTTATTTACGCGATAGAAATTGAAATTTCCCGTGCAGGTAGGTAGGAGTAAACAGAAGACTCGTGATGAGCAGCCAGCGAAGTCTATTTCTAGAATATAAACATGAACTGACCGACTGTTGTCAGCGGCGCGTGTAACTAGGTGCCTCTATTGGTCTTGTTTTTTTAGCTGTGTTTCATTCGCGTGTGGGAGAATTCTTTCTCGATTTATTAAGTTTTCAGTGAAAAAAAAAAATACGCGTCATCACTGCACTGCTTAAAGTTCGCTCGAAATAGATGTCACTTAAGTAATGTACAGATTTAGTTGAGTATCTTGGCACGTCATCAGTAAAAGACCACACTAAAATTGTAATAGCTGCTAATTCAACCGGACTCTCAGTCGGTGAAAATACGAAACAAAAAAAAACAATAATTACTAACATTACCTGCCTGCTTGACCTACTTAAAATCAATAAATAATCGCTGTACAACTAACACCAGCGACTTGCAACAAATTGCAGGTTACTTGGTTCACGTGTTGACGAGCCCATGACGTTAATAGGTACATATCTCGTTTACAATACAATGTGGGAGATTAAAGATTCCCTACGTCACATCTCGTTCGCATCGCCGATCGTGGAGATACAAGGGACTGGCGACAGATTTGTATTTACTTTCGCAGTCGTTTAAGGTCAAAGTTCATTGGCAATGGTTGTTTTGCCTCGCCTCAAGTTGCCTGTCTATAGGTACAGGCGCGCACGCAGATCGTCGAGTGATAGACTGCTGAAGCATTCAAGGATTTATCTGTAAAGGAATCAAGGTTGTTCGTGTAAATGAACAACATTGTGACTAGAAATGGATATTTTTCCTGTGTGATTTGTACAGTTCCTAAACCATTGTACCGATTCGTTTAACTGGACTATGATAGGTCAGCGAATCAAGCAGAACTTCATATTTAAAAAGCGTGTAAGACGGCTGTAATTTTATTCTTATTTCTGAATGAATTAGCATTTCAGCTCCTTAAACATTTTGAGTAGAAAATCTCAGTTGCAGAGAAATCCGTCACTGGCACAAAACAATACTTTTCGCACAATCGATAATCCATCGAGATTCGAGACTGTTCGAGACTGCCGTTCGAAGAAAATGATACTGCATTTTTATTCATAAAAGTTTTGATTTGAATTCTCCCCTGACAGAGGGGGCCCGATAAGAATGAAAAGTTCTACTGTCACCCCCTGCGGTATCCGGTGTCAGCCAAAAGATCTTACATCCTGTATACCGACACTGATAACCACATTGCAGGAAAAACGACTATGGCATATATTCTGAAGGAAATATCTCTGACACCTGCCATTGAAATGAGGATTTTTCTAAAAAAAATCAATCAGTCAAAGAAAGTGAGAAATCAAAGAGAAGCAACGCAACTATTTCATTCAAGTGTCGTTCGTCTTGGGTTTTGCTCTTTTGTGGTTTTTTTTTTCAAGAAAACGTTTTATTGGACAAAGCATAAAACTTACTTCTGTAATGCTTCTTTGACGTTTCAGATTACGAGCCTTCGGCTTGTCAATTCCAATCCAATTTCAATGGTACAAAACCTATTTGTTCATATTATTTATCCCACGCCTCCTCTCATATACGAACATACCTATGCCAATAAGATCCCCCCGCTCTGGCTATTTCACTTTATCTTCCACCATACCTACGTGAAAGCCACTTATGCCCACGGCGGCAGTACAATTAAGGTCAGGGCTGCGATATAGCCAGTTGCACTTGATCCGTTTCGTGTTTGAGAATAGGCGAGATGTCAATCGACAAATATTTTTTTTTTTTACTAGAGTACACATCTTTTTCTTTTTTTACTACAGTGGACGAAGAATCTGGTCTTGTTGAAACTAATATGAATGACATGACTGTGTTTCCTGCCCTGTATAGTCTGGAGGTCTTGAAGTCACGGGTAAATAAGTAGGTACCCACCTAAATAGTTAGTGTGCTCCATCGTTCACCACATCGTTGCTTAACATCAGGCAGGATTCAATTCAATTCGTTTATTAGACTCATGTTACAGAAAAGATCTTAAATAAATTAGAATGGTCGTCAAACGCTTGTTTTAGTAGAGTAGCTGTGATAAGTAAAAAGTTACTTTTTACTTATCACAGCTCTACCTTATGGATTGATAGACCACTTTTTTGATAGAGTGTACATTGGATAGAGAATCAAGTCGCAATTTCGGAATGTTCGGGAGTCGTTGGCGTCGACCTTGGCTTATTTGCAAGTTATTCAATTACGAACATTTTCTATTTGTTATTTACTAGGTAGCAGAGTTAAAGTTACGGTCACACGTGTACAAGAAAAGTGCCGACGAATTGCTTCGTTTATTGAACATACTCAAGTTTCATGAGAAAACGTGTTTTAATAAGCTTTTTCAGCAATAGATATATCAAACGTTTCCTTTCTTTAGAAACGATAACTAATTATACAAAACCCATTGCGACTGTAGAAAATTAGCAAACGTCATCTCTCGAGGCAGAAAATTGTCTTTGAAATTTTTTTCAATTCCCCGCCCTGTCGCCATTGTGAAAGTTGTTCATATTGACGAGCCCAACAACGTTTCTAAGACCATTGCTCGGGGTCATTTTACACTCGGTATTAACAGCAGGTAAACTTCATACATAATCAGTATACACGGGCCGTTGCCTATAGTAAAAAAATGATTTAACGATAGTGAATGTTTAAAAAAACTCCTAGATTAAATTCCATTCAACTTAATTACAAACTAGCATCCTAGTTTCCTAGAACACGGTTTATCTGTTCGTAAAGCTCTCTGTATGTGTGTTTAGAGTTTTAACACCGACCTCCAGTCTCTCTAGTTCGGTTAATTTTGTTCTGTGTTAAACAAAAGTAAACCTTTCTACGTACAGAACAAAGCCAATTTTCATTTTGCACCTATTCTGGACAGATGGTAAGTTGAGTTCAGACTTTAACACCACCAAATAGGGTGCATTTTTAATTAACCAACAGACAAAATAAGTGTAGTTCTGAGGCTAGACCAGAGGTTTTCAAACTTATCTTGTTTACTGCCCACTGTGTATGTGAAACCAACAAATATATTACGGCGGCGTCAGCGTCCTAAATTATTTTACATACTTAAAATAATATGAGCGTTAGCGATATTTCTAGGTCTCTTACCGCTCCTTCAGACCTTTTAGGGCAATCCGTTATGAATAGCCTGCCGACAACAACGGTGTGATTATACCCACAAAATCTCACGGTGACCACGCGCATATTATTGTTAGATCTTCCGAAACAGTCTGAGCCGCTACATCCAGGGGGCGCCCTTCAGGCCTTCGCCGCGCCGCCCACATGGGGGCGTTGTCGTCCACATTGAGAAGAACTGGACTAGACGAACACAGAGCAACGGCAAGCTGAAACTCTGATGACAGTCGTCGACGTCATGCAAACAGCATTGTAATTATCTGTTACCATGCCTCGGTAATGGTCGTCTGTCTTCGTTTAAACTAGTCACAATGGTGCAACTCATGCTAGTACGTACTAAGCTTGTGTGCGTAGTAGTAACTTGCCCTCTTGCTCGTAACGATGCGAGACGATAGAGACAGCTATATCCACTTCGCAGCGGTGCGATTTCGACGCTCGGAATAAATTCAAGAATAAAGGTAGGTATGTGCAGTAAATCAAAAGGATTGACGACTTTATGTCAATCACATCGTTGTAGTGTTGTAAAATTAATCACGTCAGATTTTAATGGCGGACGCTGCCCGACAAAATTAATAATACATTTTCAGTTTTATTAGTTCTAACATACCAATCTAGCGTTTTTATTATAAAAAACTATTTTAAAACGTACCTACACTTCTCTAGGCTATTCCATAATACAACCTACTAAAATAGACAGATTTTGTATCTTGAATTGAATGTTTGTTATGTATAAACTTAAAAAGTACTGGACGCATTTCGATAATCCTTTCACCATTCGAATGCTACATTAACCATAAACAACATAGGCTATATATATCTTATCTGTCTATACAGAATATCTGTTAAATCCTGGGAGTCGCACAGAAACGGAACTAAGCCATGGGTAATACCGTGAAGGTGGTACTGAATAGTTGTATGAGTACGTTTCTCGTGAGCTGAAATAGACAGCGATTTTTTTTCGGGGTGCAATCCTGTCTCCACATATCACTCCCAACAATAACAGTTCTTTTGTTTCCAATAGGTAATTTTGAAACTAAAAAAATTCTTATCTAGTTATCGCTGACTTCTGTCAGTTGCCAGACTGGTGATTTTTCGAACAAGTAAATAAACAATCAAAAAAATAACGGCCACCTTCAATACTGACGTCAGTCATTTCGTTGACATTAATCCCCCTTAATACAGCTAGCGCCATCTGTCATAACTAAGAGAAACAAGGGCCTTGAAAATTCTCCATTGCGTGTCCCAAAAGCATTAAAAGATCCATATTTTTAAAGAAACTGACTGAAATATTTAACAACAACTGTATCGTCGGTTAGTGGGATAAAACAGCGAGTGTTTATTTATTATTTTTAGATTGTTCCATTTCCGGGAAGCTTGTCGACAAATATTGGAATGCAATGTTTTCTTTCTTGTAAAAAATAAAAGACTGTTTCCTAAGATTCAACTTCCCTTCGTGCATTGATTATTTTCGCTCGGTTAAAAATGACAGTGATGTATGTACGACTTCCTGATTTTTTTTTGTACAAATGGAAAGCAATATTTCTCTGTTATTTACAGTGATAGGAAACTATCTGAATCGTTGATTTTGCATAATTATTGATAACATTCTTTGTGTTGATAAGTTTCAATATTGTATATGCAACTGTGATGTAAGAGGTATAGCATTCTATCTATAAATTCTGTAGTCTGATATATTTCTACTTAACAATTTGTCTGTTAAAAAAAATATCCCCATATTTATGCGTAAACATCGACTTGTTGTTCGAAAACCCAAAGCTCAATTCACACACAGCTATTTTATTAAGAACAAATTAAATACAATTTTCCCCGCCACTCCAAGGCCTTACAGATAAATGGACGCAAAAAGTCGTTTCCATTCGAGATAGGGTATGTAGGTCAGGCGACAACTTACTCGTATGTGGAGGTAACACAGCAACACAGACAATCTCTGCTTCGTCTGTCAACTTTGAACTAGGCACCTTACTACGTTCATAAGGTTAAGGGGCCAGTGAAAAATGGTTCTTAACTCTCTTGGCAGTAGGTAGGTAACTGCTACGTGACGACACGATTAGCCACACATTAGGGCAAGCGTGTGTCTCTTTCACGCACAAACGCAATGAAAGGGACCGAAGTATCATCCGTCACGGAGGATATTGTGTTTTCCTTGGACTGTTTAGGATTATCGTAAATCAATTCAATTCATCACGCCTAAAAGGAAAAAGAACCCTTTTATATTTGGTTAGACAGAGACAATGGATAAAGGTGTAGGTATAAGGTTGACTTAGGTACGTAAACATTACTATAAATGTCCGTCAATATACATTTAAGAACACAATTACAGTACACCAGACCCGAAGATATACCAGGACAACATATCTGCCACGGTGGCGTGAGATGGGGCCTAAATAAAAGGAAGAGTGGAGAGAATGAGCAGGATGCCCAGCAGTGGGACACTGGAAAGATAACGTAGAAAAAAAAAATAACTAAAGCTTATATCGTGACTTTAGCATAAATTGATCATTCTTTGGTTGATTTTCTATAAAAAATATTTTGGCAGTATTGCATTCAAGATATTTTTGGAAATGAGTTTGGTAGGTATAAAATTCCTGACATGACAAATTGCCCAAGCAAAATACAGCTCCAAAATATTTGTCCGGGTCTAGTCAGGGTGCTAAAATATTAGTGGTTGTGTCATATACAGGATGGTGCAAAGCCAAAATGTCCTTCGAAACTCTCGGCAAATACAAACTGGCGATTGAATTTAATTTAAAGCATTGCTACGCATTTATTTGATCATCGAAATATATATATATAAAAGAAAGTCGTGTTAGTTACCTACATTATTTATAACTCAAGAACGGCTGAACCGATTTGGTTGAAAATTGCTTTTTACCCCGATCCTGTGGGACGCGTCGCTGTATAGAGGGTGTTATACTGAAACTACGCGAATTAAATCGAGTCGGTCCACTATTTTGTGATATGCCTCAGTTAGTAATTTGACTAAAGAATTTTTTTGTTGATGTTTGACTAATAGCAGCATTATCTTTGTGTAAACGGAAATATTTTAATTAGATAAGATACGTCTGCATCGTAAGAACAATGCTAGTAGTATTTTTTACTAATGCAAGACGTGAAAGGCTATCTGAGAAATTACTGGCGGTGTAGAACAATTGGTACGTATAGTATATCATACTAACTGACGCGAAATAAGTTGTTTTTCCAATATACAATATTAACCGTGTTTCTCTGCTATAATATGCATGCATTATACATATAAACCTTCCTCAAGAACCACTAACTATTAAAGAAAAATCCGTTGCGCAGTTTTAAAGATCGAAGCATACTATGTATTGATTGATAAAGAACTAGAAAAGCAATTTGTGTTTAACGCTTTTGTAAATAAGACTAATTATTGTATGTATCTACAATAGTCCGATGAATGAATAAAACAGTCAGGTGAGTCAGGAACCATACTATTGGTGGCATGTTGTTTATGACTACTCTTTTATCTTATTTGTTAACGATTATGAAGTTTATAACCACCATCATCCTGTCTGATGTTAAGCCTGCACACTTACTAGGTACCTATTTACCCGCGACTTGAAGATTTCCAGACTATATTTTGTAGGAAACACAGACTCCTGCAAGTCATTCATTCTCACTCCTTTGGGAGCCAGGCTGTTTGTATAAATCCATGCCTATGATTTTGAACTGCATATTTTATATCGGTAATAGAATTGAACAATAAAATCAACCCTCGCCTATCTTGAGGCTACATCGAAGGTGATATTCTAGTAATCTAGGTATAGACAATTACTCTACATACCCAAGTAACAACATCAATACTTTGTAATTAAATACAATTAGCTAATAGGGCTTTAGAATGTACAGTATTTTCTCATACATTTCGATTGCAGTCGCAATAATAATTCTTGCGGCCGAGTTGCAACGCATGAGCGCAAGTAATCAGCCATAAACAATTAGGTACTGGAGGTACAAGCAACTCACCATCGCCGTAAACAGAATGACTAACTTTACACTAGTGTCGTAGCTCAACAGTAGGTCATTGATAGCGATATCGATAGTTGGTGGAAATCCTATTGTATATCTACTACTAACACAACTACTGAAACATTATAAGCCACTTTTAATGTCTTATTTTTCTTTAAAACCTATCGCTACGACCTCGGGAGACATCTTAAATTGTGATATTTCTATGGACTTTCGGCAACCATTGTACCACCAATTTTTTGGAGTAACTGGTAATAATTAATAGTGTTGGTGAACATATTTAGATACTATTACAAAATACTGCGTGTAAAATGACAGCAATGCAAAAACCATTGCTCGGGGTCCTTTTACACTCTGTATAATTTATCGTCATTACCATAATCTTTCAACATTGTAAACTTTATAACACTGGTGTGCAAAAGGTTTATCATAACGAATCGTCATTGAATGTGATGCGGATATTAGTTATCGATAATTAAACTATCGATAGTTGGGCAACATTACACAGTTTTAAAGAAAAATAAAGTAACGTACAGTATACATATATTGTGAGCACAAGTGTTTCAGAATACTTCACGTATTACATCACCTTTCAGCATGGATTACGTGGTTAGGTATTTTGTACGAAATTATGTGGTTTGATATCATAACGTACAATTAACGTTAGTTTTTTACCAGGATAAAAAAAAATACACTTCACACCTTTAAATCCCAAAGCGGGGTAGGCAGAGGCACTTGCCTAATAAGCAAATGCTCACGGTTCACCAAGCATATTTAACCCAACGTGACAGGGGGTGAGCCCATCGCCGTTATAGGGTTCACACACCTTGTGGTGTGCGGTTTCATCACGATGTTGTCCTTCACCGTACAAGCGTTGCGTTGCGTACATAGGCTCTGAAAAAGAGTCCCATTGGTACACGTCCAGTAGCCGAACTCGAACCTGCGACCTCCCGGTTACAAGTCAAGTATCCGACCAACTGGACCACAGACGCGTACATAGGTTGGAGATTCTCTTCACACCATAGTAATAATAAATGTAAACGCGCGAGTATATCAACGCCCGGTCCCGCGATTACAATCCACGCATGAAATGCTCTATAATTAGCCCCCTGAAGCGGTTATTTCAGTTATAAGCTATCTTATGGATTATGAGTACTGGTCGTTTATCACCGGGGAAGATTACGTAGACGTTCCGGGACATTTCTGCTAGTCGTCCGACATTACGTACATACATACATACATAAACCCACGTGTATGCCACTGTTGCCAGCCTTGCGCGAGACTATCCTCGAGGCTGGGAAGAACTTATGAAAATATTTGCGTGTATAATGACCCCGAGAAATGATTTTAGAAACGTTGCTGGGTTTGTCAATATGAACCACTTTTATATTGCGACAATGCGGGGAAACGCAAAAAAAAATCTCCATCTTACTAATATTTAGTTAATAGTTACTCATTTTTTTATTTCATCATCATCAGCCACATAACGTCCACTGCTGGACGAGGGCCTCCCCCAATGACATCCGTCATTTGGGGTGAAATGCCAATAATCGCCACGCTTGATAGGCGGGTTGGCGATCGCAGTGGTGTAGTGGTTTAAATCACAGAGAGCGCTGCTGCCCGTTCTCTGGAGAGCTCCCTCGGTCGCCTCTTACGACCCCCATAGCGGGAAAAGTTGGGCTGGGGTGGTGACATATGTATTCTATTCGCCGTCACCACACGGCAAATATTTTTATTTGTCTTACTAATATTATGAATGGGAAAGTAAGTTTGTTTGTTTTTTCCGCTTTCACGCCTGTTGCAGACGTATAGTTAGAAGTCCGGTTTAAATAATAGGATACTTTTTATCCCGGAAAAAATTCTATTCCCGAGGGAAAACAAAAATATTCCTTTGCAATATAACCGAAGCCCACGCGGGCGAAGCCGCGGGCGGAAAGCTAGTACAAAATATTGTCTATTTTTTGCCTCGGAAGATGACATTTTGTATGGGGACTGAAATTTTTTTTCATTTCCCCACATTGTCGCCATAGTAAAAGTTGTTCATAATAGTTCTAATACCATTCCTACGGGTCCTTTTAAACTCTGCAATTATCCTAACACTGTGCGTTTCTGGTGTAGTTCAATTAGGGACAATGCCTATGGGTCATTCTCTAGAGCCGTAAGCTTTCGACTTGCTTTCGTCTCTTTTCAGCGCCCAAGTTTTCTTTACTCCATACAAATTATTTTTATCTACCTCTGTTTAGTGCAGTTGTATTTTAATTTTCAATCCGGAGGTTGTGGGATGGATATTATCCACACTACATAACTCTCATAAGATGAAGGAAAACATCTTTGTAAAACCCGTATTCCACAATGTGTAAAACCTATATCGGCGATAAGCCCCACAAAGCAATTCAAAATTGTATGGGTGACGTCACTGATGCACAAACTTGTGGCTGTAAAATGTAAACTACTAGTGGGCATCAAAAAGCATTCAAATCAGTTTTTTAATACTGCCAATATATCTGATTAAACAAATAGCGGACATTAAATTACGTGGCCAATTGACCGTTTCTTGAACCATAATCAGTATGACCACGCAATCAAATCATTTGATCAACGCTGTAATTGCATTGTTTCCAATGATCAAGCTGATCCAATTGATTTAATTACGTTGTCAAGTTGAACCGTTCGAAAAACGGACCGTAACGCTCAGTTTCCGGTACTGAATTAATGTGGCATTAAAACTATCGTCTTTTCTTTCTGACTTTTCCTGTTAAAAATGGCTATAGATTTAATGACAGACTATCGCTAATGAGCCTTCCGGAAATCGGGCGTAAGTATTGAAGAATCTTGTGTATATTGGAATAAGAAAATAAGTACGAGATATTGTTAATAATTATTTGAATATGTATAAACTAATTCAGTATACTATCACTGTACCTACTAGTGTCGAAGCTAGTAGGTGTAAGCCGGTAGTGAAAAATAGGCAGTTAACCAATGTTTATTTAGATTTTTTATTTGTCTTACTTATTTGAGCTATAATAAGTCCCTGCGCTGCTTAATTTCCTTAAAAATATTTGTTAATGTGCCTAGCATAGGCTTGTCTTCTACTACCGGCTTACCCCCTAGCTTCGCCACTAGTACCTACTGATAGAAACTCAAAGCCTTTAGAAGTTCAGCGTTGCACTGTAGATAAAGAAGTAAGTACCTATATTTTTACAGTCTACAGACCTCCGAGAATATGTGCCCAATTTTCGCGAAAAACACCCTTGTTTACAGGCCGATTTTTTAATACGAGATAATATCTCTAATCCAACAAAAAAAAAAACTCGACAGAATAGGGGGACTTTAATGGGCATGATAAGGGAAGTAGATTATGGTATTCCAGAGAAATCGATGTAAGCTTTCGAAAGTCGGTCACCGATTCGTCCGCGAGTGGACTAAGTGGAAATGACTGGAATGTTTGTCACTTTACGCAACAAATATTCAAAAGATTATTATAATTAGATTATTTAAAAAAAATGTTTTTTATAAACTGAAATAATACATAGCGATGGCTTCCCGCCAAAAAAGGTATAGGTAAGCGACATTTAAGTAATTTTATAGGAGAGTGGCTTGAAGTTTAAATAAAGCAATGTTTTGGGAGAAAAACACATAATCTCTACCGCATAAGCTACACCAAACTACGTCATAGAGGTAAGAAACCTAGACAAATCAACGCAGAAAAAAATGGCGATCCAAACTGCATACTCAACTCGTTTTGGAAAAAATGTCGCTTAGGCCTTTTTGGCTGTCAACCATCGATATGCTATAAAACATTGTTATATACTATAGTTTAAATTGGCATGAAATTTAGTCCGTGCGTCTGTACGAAGTTCGAGTCAGCTGGATGGCAACTAATGGCTGAAACACGCGAAGTTACTAACTTACTGACGTCAGTTCTGTAGCGCTATTCTCGTAGTCATGTACACGGGTACCTTCAGCGAGTTGGAACTCCTATCACTCTCTCTAGCATGTCGTATCGCAGAGACAAGGACAGCTAGCTGCTTCACTTGGACTTCGCTGGAGGTAAGCGTACATGACAACAAGGATCGTACTACTGCACATTTAGTAGAGGTCAACAGCAGTATAAACCACATACTCCTATAATCTAATTGTTTGTCGTTTTTTCAACACACTGAACAAGCGTTTGACCACCATACTGCCTGATGTTAAGCAGCGATGTGGTCTACGATGGAACACACTTGTTCCTTAGGTACCTATTCACCCGCGACTAGAAGACCATCAGACTGTACTGAGCAGGAAACACAAACTCCGGCAAGTCATTCCACATTCTGGCGGTTGGCACTATGAAGGTAGACGCAAATCGTTTGGTTCGCGTAACTTTATCTGTATTGAAGTAAGTACACCACGTGTTTAGGCCATAATAAAACAAAACAGTTCACAAACCTTTTCATTGCCATCGTCCCCGTTGACGAGCACATCGAACACGCCGCTCTCGATGACGTAGAAGTTGTCTCCGTCGTCCCCTTGCCGGATGACGTACTCGCCGGGCTCCGCGCGCTTCTCGAACATCGCGTCTAACACCTGCCATAGACAATAATTTACGTCAGTTTGTTTGCCCCGATATAGTGAATAGTTTTCTGACAGCTTCTATTATGTCACAAGTAGTTCCAAAACAACCCACAGGTGGCGCTTATCAGACATGATCTCAAAGGGAAACTAATTTTAGAAAAAGTTATAATATTTTTATAATGGTATCCCAGAGAAACCGAAGTAAACACTCGAAAATCGTTCACGGTTTCTCGTTCGTCGGCAAGCCGCTTCAGAAGTGATCCAACCCTGATGCAGCAGGGTCTGTTAGAATCACATCTGATTCTACCCTAATGGTTCCAAGATACACTCCATCTCACCAGGGATTACCTACGATAGTTTATGTATATATGTATAACACTAAAGGCTGAGGCCTGACACAATTAAGGTCGCATAGGAAAGAGGCAATCTCGGTTATTGCTATTCATGGTGATCGTACAGTTGCGTCCCTCACTAGGTGTCAACACACTTATAACATGTTTAGAATACATTAAGTGGGCACCTACCTAATACTGACAATTTACCTGCATAATATATCATGCAGGTACGTGGCTAAGTACTACTAATATAAAGGCCCATTTAGATGTAATCAGTTTCTTGCCAGTGGTGTGCAATAAAATTGAAAGCGGGCGTTTCTTGTGGTTTTACGTACACAATTATGGCGGTTTATGATAGTTCCATAACTATTATAATACCTTTAAGTAACACAGATATTTCGGACACCTAAAAGTGCCAGAGAGTCTAAGTCGTCTACATCTAAACTTTTTATACATCTTACTAATTATTAACAAAATTTCAAAGATTTTGTGAAATATAATAGTATTATGTTGTTTCATCACGGAAGAAAAATTAGGTTTCGACAAAGACAAGATAGATATAACGTAAATTAGGACATGGCTATATTTTATCTCGAGATACCCACAGGAGTGGAATAAACTGCTGCTTACCCTGCAGGGTTCAACTAACCGTACGTTTCCACAGGCCAAACATGCACAAGAAAACACGTGGTTATACCGTATTACACGAACCACTGACCAGATCAATAGAACCATGTCAAAAATGTTTTCTTGTGCATGTTTAGCTTGTGGAAACGTCATAAGTCACAGACGCACCCAAAAACGCCTTATGTGGCTTTAATAAAACCAGCAGCCTTTTCTTAAAAGGATAGCTAATGACCATGTTGATCGGGATTGACTAGTAGTCAGGAACATTTAGAA
>SJJU01004683.1:0-10059 GCA_012932125.1 Conopomorpha cramerella
TAGAGTTGATTTAAATAAATTAGATTTTTTTAGAGCTAAAAATGTTCTTGATCCCTAGACACTTTTGATGGGTTTATGTACGTGACGCTCGTTTAAAAAAGCAACATACTCGTACCTTAGGTAATTCATTCTCACACATGCGTTCTCTTACCCTAGGGAATTAATTCATCCTGGGGCGAAATCTGAGATATGTGTGAGAATTTACCTTACTTATCTTGGGTAAGACATCGGAAAAACTTAACGGTCACGTATCAATAATGAATCCGCATTTTGCTACTAATAGTATAATTTCTCTTCTCAAACGCAACGACTGATAACACCTCGCCACATACACCCTTCGTGTCGCTCGTCGATGTTATTTGTATCTCTGCAAAGTTTTTTTTATCCATATCCAAAACGGTAATCTTGCATAAACAGAGGCGCAATTAGAGCAGGTAGGTTGGCTGGATCATACATTAAGTGTACGCCCACACTTCCCGCGTGGCTGTACAATAGCTAGATGTCAGATGTGTCCACTTATGGTGAAGTGTTATAAAAAGAATCCTCAACGGCGACGACCGACAATGCGGCCAGGCATTATTTTTTGTCTCGTATTAGTACATAGGTATTTAGGTAGGTAGGTACAATGATTAGCTAGTTTACCAGTGGAGTGGAGACCTGAGCTCACCGGCCGGTCGGTGTATAGTCTGACATTGGTACGCGTCAAGAATTGTAAATTATTCACCAATGTACCGCAACTCACCAACCAACTGGCCCCGGCCAGCAAGGAAACAACATGTTTAGGAACTAGGTACGCACTCACACGCTAGGAAAACCATCGCAGGGAGATATACGTGAGCTTTGCCACGACGACAATGTGACCTTGGGTACACGATTACCAGCGTTGTTATAATGTTATTTACATCTTAATGTAACTGCCTCTTTACGTGAGACATTTAGGTACGTAAGTTGGCAGTTGTGACTATCTCAGGCACAAATCGCAATAAGATTGTAGGAACACGGAGTTGAATCACACAATTTTGCTTCGTCAAGGCCAAGTTCAGCTCATGGCCGATTTTTCGTCTGCTCTACAATCGGTCGCCGACTTTGTTGGGTCCTACGAAAGATCGCCCACGTAGGTACCTCTATTTAAGTTAAAGAATTTTATTTTTCGGCCCTACAATGCCGATAAACATGTTTATATTACGTTTCAGGCCCTTGGTCACAAACTAGGATGACGTCCGTGTGTAGCGACATCTTTTTCCACATGTTTTTCCTTATTTCATACACAATAGTCTCAGGGGAATTTTGAATAGAACATCGTCTATCTATTTGTACTAAGACTTTACACTATTCAGTGTGTCGTTATGTTAATGAGTTACTTAATTAGGTACCCAATTAATTTAATGTGTTACCTAGACCTAGGTACTTCTATAGAGATCTAGGTAATTACTTTTGCATCGAACACATACGTGATTTAACTCTCTGCTGGCGTGGCTGCTAGCCTTTATGAGACGATCATAATTTGTATGCACCTATTCATAAACTCAGAATAGTGTACTGAAATTACACTTAAGAAGTTTTTAAAACTTTTTATGTATACGTACGACGAATAAAGTCAAGTAGAAATGGAATCATTTATGTCAAAGAGTGTTCTTAATTTAAACCAAGTGTAAACACATTCTCCCTTACCAATAAACGCATTGTCACTTATATTCCGTATTTGACATACAACTGACAAGTTAAGTTGAGCTTTGTGTATCTACGAAATAGCAATTCCCCCATTATTAGTAAGGAACTTAGGAACGATTTCCTTCTTGAAATACTTTTGTACACTTAAAGCTATACCATATGCTACTACGATCCGAATACGTTAACGTTCATTCGATTTGATTCAAGTCCAGCGAGTATTCGTAAACATATAAAAGGTATAAGAGTTTTTGGCAGCACAACCGACGTGTGAATGGTTCTATCAACATTCTATTCGTCTCTGTTCATTACTATACTTTAGTACTGCAAAAAAACGTGCAGGATAGTGCCATGTGAACAAATGATTTATGACTCTGTTGTTGCAAAAGGATAACAAGTACGAGGTGGGCAGCGGCGAACAGTTCGACGAGCTGTCGGGGCTGATCGAGCACCTGCGCACCTACCCCATGGTGGAGAGCTCGGGCGACGTGCTGCGCCTGTTGCAGCCGGTGGGCGCCGCCCGCCCCCGCGGCTCCGACGGCCACCGGCGACGCCGCCCAGCCCTCTCAGCTGCCCCGCAGGTACACAATTCTTTTTACTCCTAGTTCTTAAGTACCTTTCCTTCCTCTTAAGAACAAACCCGTAGTTAATATAAATATCCCTTTTCAATTATACTTCACTAATGGATTACTCATAATGTATGTAAAGGTTTGATTATCTCTTCATATGTAGGACAAAGTAGCTAGTCAATAACATATCGTGTCAGGCTAGACGAAACAATAACATCAAGATAATAGCAACAAAAACTTAAACATAAAATGCTGATCTTCTGCGTCGTTCACAATCCATTAATATGTATTTCCAAAGATAAGTACACCGCTTAAGTGCGTACAAACGTTACCCGCATCTCATACTTTATGTATCGCGAAAGATAAGTAGGTACAAGTATGTACGTACTTACTTACGTAGCCACATGAATATTGCAACGTACGCCGCACGCGCACCGCACAAAGGCTGATGAAAGAGATCATACACGTATGTACCTATAGTGTATGAATTCAAAGAGGTCGTCGCTCGCATAAGCCGGTATCGCTCGCCTTGATTGAATGTTTGGACTTTTTTAAGATTGACATCGATTTACTTTTCTTTGTGTTGTTTTAAACTCATGTGTATGGATCAATTCAGTAGGTATCTGCTTAAATCATTCATTGAATAGCTCTTTGGGTAAAAAAGTTTCGACTCTATCTATGCGTCTATAAATAAGCAATACTAGAAATCGTTTCGAGCCTGTCTGTTGGTCCCGCGGGCTTTTCTGTAGACAGATATATGTGCAGATTTTTCCTTTTTCCACAGTTTTCTTTACCTATGCTTTTTGCGATCAGTGACTACTTTTGACATTATTCCCTAAGAAAGAAAACATTAAACGTTTTGCCATTTAATTAAGTTTTTTTGTCATTAATGCAGAATGAACCACCGAGGCTGGAGCGGCTGAGTAGCGCCAGCAGTGCTGGAAGCAGCGTGGGCAGCAGTGGCAGCAGCGGCGGCGAGGACGACCTGGACGACGAGTTCCGTCGCCTGCAGGCGCTCGACGCGCTGCTGGGCCGCAACTGTCGCGAGGGAGACCGTCCAGAGAACCAGAGCAAAAACAGATACCGGAATGTTCTACCTTGTAAGTGTGCTGCTTTTGTTTATCTATGAGAGATAATCTTTGCCTATTGATGAAGTATATTAAAGTAATGTTTTAATAACTGGTACCTCTGCAGAGCACATAACAAACATGTATATTATGTATACATTTAGGCTCATACCAGTGACATATTTAATATTTTAATATTTTCTCACATATTTAATATTTTCTCCGAATTCACGTATGGAAGAGAGCTGATTTTTTGTACATCATCCTGAAAGGTATAACCGAAACGGCGTGGTTCTTTTTAAATAGCTTATGAAAGATTTCTTTTTACAATAAACTGTGGTTTCTAAACATATCTAAATAAAGGCAACAACAAATTAATGTTTAAAAGGCTTGAGTGAACAATTGTGGAAAAGGACTTCTAACCCTCTTTCGAAGTACATATTTCAGTGATTTCTTTATCTTGCACGAGCGAGACTAATGGTATTTTTCACAACTCATACTATCATGCATCATCTTTGATGAATCTATTTCACGTTATCAGTCGACACGACGCGCGTGGTGCTCCGCGGCGGTGGCGGCGACTACATCAACGCCAGCTACGTGCGGCCGCGCCGCGCCGCCCTCTCGCTTCACTCCTCCGATGAGAGCCTGCATAGCGTGCAATGTATGTACCTATTTAACTAACTATGTATTAACTTTCTTATCTTTAGATTATTCAGGCTGAAACCTCCTTGGGTATGAGTGTCCTGAGATGAAGGGGCAGCCTAGACAAAATAACCTAATGCTATGTATAATATAATGGGGTTGCTTTGTTTGGAATCTTACATTCCAAACAAAGTTAACAGTAATGACAGTTCTCCGCCCGAAAATCTGTCAGAAAAACGTGAAAGAAAATTCCCCATTTAATGTTAAATGTAATACTTAGGGTACAATGGATTGCATTGGTTTGTCATTGTAATGTACAAAAGCTCCTAAATAAAGATTTAAAAAAAATCTCTACCTTATATTGCACATTTGCTATACCCCGCCAATGTTGCTCGCACTGTAGCCTGTTTCCATGGGAATTTCGAGATGAATTAATGTACCTTATGTATTTTATTTCAGTTACGTCAAACTACACACATCAAAAGTATCTTTTTAGAAGATTGCAATTAAGAATATATTTTACAAAAACTGAATTCATTCTTAATTTATTCAAAATGTGGTGATAAGTCATTGATACAGGCATGGGGAACTCCCCATGCCGGTATAGGTAGGAGACCAATCCAGAAGATTAGACGTGATTTGAATAAATTAGATGTTTTTAGAGCTAAAAATGTTCTTGATCCCTAGACACTTTTAATGTGTGTAGTACTTTTCGCTTGTAAGCGTAAAAAACTAACTTATCTACATTAATATTTAAAATCGTAATTGATTATTAGATTTGGTCGTCCGGAACTGAGAGAAAGATTTAGTGGTTAAGTGGAAAGACGGTTGCGGGTTCGTTTCCAGACTTCGTCATAAATACCACAGTGGCGTGCAGACCATATAGGCAAAAAGACACTGCCTACCTTATTATTGTAGCTTCCCGACCTAATAATAGAGTTATCGCTAGATCTTTTTTTATTCTGCCCACGAAATAGGCTAACAAAGGTCCTGTGTTTTGTGAGTGAGTAGATAATTTAGGTACCTATATTTCTTAAAGACAAGTTACCTGTACATAGGTGTCAATCCTTGGAGATTACTGCCTACCTTGTCGTAAAAGCCAGTGCACGCCACTGATATACCATGTATTATTCTGTTAATGTATGAGATAGGTGCTGCCAAAATCAGCATTATTTTCATATTTATTTATTGCCAAAAATGTAGGTACCACCTACATAAATATGTAACACTGAGTAGGTACCTGTGACCCAACAGGGTCATTGTAGGGTTTTTAGGTAATTGCAATCTTGAAAGCTCACGAGAGGGGAGCTCACATTGAGAGGCATACTACTACGGGTACGAATTACATACCTAGGTAGGTAGTACATCTAGGGGCGCTTAGATACTTAAGAGCGCCTGTTACATTAAAATGGTTGAAATAGGTGTCTATAAAACGGTATAAATATGTGTTTAACTACCTACTCACTTTTTAATAGCACCATTTAAAGGTACCTTCTTGCGAGTGTTATATCATTATTATGTGTCCGGTAATGTCCATGTGTTATTATGTCTGTACGTACATATAAGTGTATGTATAAATATACAGGCTGTGATATAACTAATGAATTGATATTGCACTAGTGAATAGCCCGCGACATCTCAAGCATGTAGCCGCCACCAGCTCCCCTAGCAAAGCCCTCCAAGAAAGACATGACAAGACATATCATGCTCTGCGATTGGTTGAAACAAGCTGAGTCGCACGATGCGTGACATAGCAGCCAATCACAGCGCGTATTTGTTCTATTTCGTGACTTTCTTGACGGCCTTGCTAGGGTTGCAGGGTGCCATGTCTCCTACACTTTCGTAGGTACATCGCTCTGGCAACTCGTAGCGAGTAGTGTTGTTATAATTATTTTGGTAATAAATACCATACATTACCACCAGCGACCTAAGACTACTAAACTCTGCAGCCCTAGCAAGGGCGTCAAGAAATACACTACAAGAACAAATACTCACACGTCGTGCGACTTACCTTGTTTCAACCAATCGCAGAGCATGATATGTCTTGTCATTTCTTTCTTGGAGTGCTTTGGCTGGTGGTTGCATTGCTCGTTTTGCTACGGTACTTTGTTTGACTACGCACGACAGTGACATGAAAGTAATGACATTAGCAATGCACTTTGTTAGCGATGCCAGAGCATCGTAGCGGCAATCGCTCTTGCTCTGGCAACGCAACCACCAGAGTGTAGTAGATTATTACGAAACTAATTATAAGGCAGAGATTAGACGTTCATGCAAGCGTCATTCAATTCCATCCAGTTTCGCAAATATAAGTAGGTAATAAATAGTAAAAAATAAATTTATCCCAAGCTTTAATTAAAAAATTATATTAAGATGGAACATATATCATTTTAGACGATAGGAAATCCGTGATTGACGGATTTCCATGACTGTGGTAAAACTGAGATCAAAACGTATCGTCTAATGTCTGCCTAACAACATTTTAGCCAAATTTCCTCAGTAAAAGACCGAAGTTTTGACTAGAGTGATGGAAACACCATAAAATGAGCCCGTATTGTCATCAATGCTGGCGGCAGCCACTTGGCCGGTATCATATTTCCAACGTGATATGATAAATTCTATTGGATTTAATAAACAAGCTGAAACAAAAATGTTCATTAAAAAAATAAAGCTCGTGATCATTTTGTTCCATCTTATACCTGGAACAGACGAGAGTGGTAGTCACTATAAGAGTTTCTTAATTTAAGACGATCAACTAGTTTCGCAAATATAAGTAGGTAATAAATAGTAAAAATAAATTTATCCCAAGCTTTAATTAAAAAATTATATCATTTTAGACCTTTTTTTAACCGACTTCGAAAAAAAGGGAGATTTGTAATTTGACGGATTGTTTTTTCAGATTTGTTATTTAAAACCATTTGACTCGGTGAACCGTTTTGGATTGATTATTTTTTTGTTTGAAAGCTGGTACTTCAAGGTTGGTTCCATTTAAATTTAGATTAATTCCGACAAGGGAGTACTTACATGAGAAAACCACAAAAAGCGTATTATTTTACTGGCTGAAGTCGTAGTTTTAGTGTTAATAGTGGCCACCCAAATGTTCCAGTTTTAAGTCGTCAAAAAGAGCGTTGCGATTATCACTTACGAAAGGAGTGACATTGAGGTTAAGTGCATCAAATATTTAGATCACAACGGAAAAAGGGTCAAACCGCCGCCTTATTCTTTATAGTTTGTGTTCATAGTAACATACTGTATAGTATATTGTATAAGTGATTATTGTCCAAGTGTATGTATAGAAAGAATTAGCAAAGACCGACATGCAGCTTCAGCTAATTGGTCAATTTGTAAGTATATTTTTGAAATATGTTCGTTTAGTTTAGTAGTTCGTAATAATACTTATGTATTTAATCTAATTGCACGGCTCCTAACATAGGTAGTATTACGCTAATAGTCTTAACAGCTTGCCAATAAATGTCTTTGAGAACTTTAATGTGTTTAGCGAAACGATTTACCGCGTTGTTTCTGTCACACGAGTCTAATAGTAGACTAGAATAATAGTAAGTAGGTAATAAGGTGGCAGTAGTATGATAAAAACAAATGAACTTATAAGAAATGCTTTCAGAACGTTATTATTATGTCTATTAAAGTAAGTATATGACCTACAGTGCGGACGCTAAATGTAATCTACCAAAATTATCTATAAATGCGAAGGTTTTTGATATGGAGTGTGGAAAAATAAATAAACTAATTTTCAATTCTACTCGATTCGATTTTGACGAAACATGCTAGGAGATAAGCTTTAATCCTGTAACAAGTACCTACCTAAACCTGATAAACCAGAAAACACAAATGCAACATGTAACTAGATAAAACCAACATCTGTGGATTCGGGATAGTTAACTTCTAAAAAAAAGGTTCTGGATACGAATTTGACTACACAGATGTAGCGTCCACAGTCTAGCAAGTCGGCTAAGTTTTTGGTAGTTACAAATAAGTACTTCATAGTTCACATATCTATGAAGTCACACATATAGAGATGTTGGCCTGGTTTTACTACGTCCTGAGCCTACAATATTTGCCCCTACAATACCCCGAGAGCGGAGGTACTTCTAGTTTCAACTAGCCATAACCCAACCATTAAAAATAACACAGTCTTATTCTTGTTTTCAGCCCTCACAATAGGAAATAAGGAGAAGCGAGCCGTGGTGCCCCTGGTATCAAAGTCGTTGTCAGATGATGTGCTGAAGGAAGTTAAGCGTTGCATCAAGTTAGACAGGATCAACGGGAACTGTGAGCCGCCTGGTAAGAAATAAAGTATTTTGTCTACAGATCTCCATTTCTGACGGTCAAAGCATTCGCTTTATCTATATTATTTTCCATAGATATCGCCATTACGCTATTAAGTTACAGCACCGTCAGGACATCACCAATCGAATCCATGTATAGGTATCCTCCTGGGATAGTATCTACACTGTACTTACTTGGCCCATATTCACATTGTGAAATACGTTTGAGCTAAACTGCAACATCAAGTAATTAAATATCTAGTGGACTGCTTACCTATACTGTGTGTAAAAGGACCCCAAGCAATGGTCTTAGAAACGTTGTTGGGCCCGCCAATATGAACTCCCTTTACAGTCCTTTTACACTTTGGATTCTAATATTATGACTATTTTTTACTTATAGGCAAAAGCAAACTCTACATCGCCACCCAAGGCTGCCTTTCAAATACATTAGAAGACTTCTGGCGCATGGTGTGGCAGGAGGACGTTAGAATAATAGTGATGATAACTAATGAAGTGGAAAGGGGAAAGGTTGGTACCTATATTAATTACATTACCTACACATATTTAAATGAACAATGCCGTTCAGTGAGTAGATAGTTTTTAGGTTCTTGATCGGGTATTCAGACCAACACATATACCAACACTTGGCGCTGTCTGTACAAGATTAGTTGGGAATCCTCAACTACCTTTGTGTAATGATAAACGATCTCTGCTTCAGAAACTGCACACTAAAATAATTAAATACTATTTTATGTGTATAAGAACGTTTTTTTAATTTATTGTCATATTGTCAAATTTAAGAAAAAATGCGAGAAGTACTGGCCTTCGGCCGGGCACGAGGAACGTTTCGGAGACGTGACGGTCCGAGCCGTCGCCGAGAACTGCTTCAAGGACTACCTGGTGCGCGAGCTGCTCGTGGAAGGAGAGAATGCCACCAGAACCGTCTATCAATACCAATTTACGGTAATTTTCTTTAATACTTCAAATCCTTTTTCGGCGGAGGGACAAAAATATTTTTGGACATTTCGCCTGAGTTATTTTTGCATGTATGTATGCAAGCTTTCAAATGTTAATACTCGTATTAAGCATATATTGTTCACGTTTTTCATGCTTTCGTTTACAGTTCCGGGACATTGCATTATATTCCCGAAAAAGATAATATGATAAGACCTTTGGGAATGTATTTCTATAGCATATTGTAAAATTGTCAGGCGTGGCCCGACCACGGCACGCCAGCGGCGGCGGACAGCGTTCTGGCCTTCGTGGAGGACGTGAACGAGCGTCTGCGCCTCGTCGCCGCTGCGCAAGACAAACCCGAACAGGTGTGTACAGACCTAATGCTGTTTTTAATTAAAAAATCACCGTCACCGGAATTATTAACAGAAATCGGTAATTCTTGTAAACTTGTAGTTCCCTCGGGCGTCTTTTACGACCGGGAAAAGTTGGGCTGTGGTGGTGACACATGTAGGTACTCTATTGGGCACTGCCATACGGCTTCGATAGAAATAATGCCAAATACTATACAAGGATATACAACCTAACACAAATTCAAGAAAGACGGATATGGTTATGGTGAATTGACATTGAATATTGAGCACTCATGTTGCGTACACCGATGAAGCTAACGTCAGCTTTAATTTTCCTAGAACGTGATCTGCGTACACTGCTCGGCGGGCGTGGGCCGCACCGGCACTTTCATCGTGCTCGATATGGTCCTTGATGAGATTAAGGCTTCACGTAAGTACCTGCCTTACCTACCTATAGACTTATGTGTAATTGCATTCTACAGAATAAACGATGGTTGAAGCTTTTCTGTACATTAGG